>JALBUN010000049.1:1800000-2068469 GCA_025174535.1 Cantharellus purpuraceus
GATAGCACATAACAAGTCTGGATTTGTCAAAAGAGCAGCGCCCATGCCACCGTGCGTAGAAAACGGTTTAGGGCAACCACAGTTTAGATCAATCCCAGATACGTCTTGACGAACAACTCGAGCAGCTTGTACTGCCAGATCTGGATCTGCAGACCCAATCTGATAGATGAGATAGGGTTTTTCAAGCGGATGGCAGGAAAATATAGCTTTGGATACGCCATTGAAATTGATTGTACCTGAGTCCGCTGCAACCCAGCACAGATTAAGACAGATGGGCATTCCTATCGTCATGGGACGTACGATCGACAACTCGCTCCGCATGCAGCATGGCTTTATCAACTATTTCGGGACCCCAGACAAGCTTTGCGCCATGCTTCAAGGCAAAGAGACGAGTAGGCACTGCGGTCCAACTTCCTCAGTCGCTTGCGGCAGCAGTCATGAGGGACAGACGCACGACTTCCTGAACGTACCATTGGGGCGAGCATGAGACCATGTTTGAAGTCGGAAGCTGGACGTGTGCAAATGGGAATGTCAAGTCTCTGTCGTTTGACAGGACGAGGAGAAGGCGAGGAAGAGACCGCACGAATAAGGCTCATGGAACGGGAAATCAGGCGCATGTGACGCTGAGTCACATGTGTCACACAGCTTGGTCGTCCTGGCCACTGGTGCTCAAGAGCCATGTCTCTACGCAAACGACCTGATGGTCCTAAAACAGCCCAGGGCGCTCAACCACGACCCCAGCAGAGATTGGAGAAGGGTGGCAAGAATGCTCCCAAATCTCGAGTCGACGATCGAATAAAGAAACGAATGACTATGCGCTATGCTGACATTTCAGAACCCAGCCAGCTATCCATACCCAATCTGCCTTCTTTTCCTGTCGATCTTATACCGGGAGGTTCCATAAGAGGGCGGGATGACCGGCTATTGGCAGAGAGTCCGACTGCGCAGGAGGATCCGAGGAGGGCTGATGTTAAAGCCATGGAGCAAGAGGGTTTTGACCCGGAAGCATGTCAGTTGGTTCCTATTGATCGAGTGGAGGCCGTTTAACGGATTATTGGCCGCTTAACAAGATTTAAAGGTCAAATTAGCAAACTCAACAGAAGCAGAACTGAGGGACCTGCAGTCATCGCTAAAAGCATCCAAGGCCGCTACAGCTTATGACCTGCAGAAAAATGTTTTCCGGAAGTGTGTGCTAACTTTCTGGCAGGGGCATGCCGTCCTGCACCATATCTCGCTTTCATTAGCGATTGTGTCCCGACCATTGCCCTTGCACATTTGCAATGGTGCTGACCTTTGGTTTTTTTAGCTATGAGCAATTTGTCTCTATTTCTAAGGAAATCAGTACATTGGAAAATGATATGCTTGAGCTCAAGGAGAGTATCTCAGAATGGAAGTCTATGCCTTCCCTCCTACAGGTGGACGATGGCGCCGCCTCTGGTATGTCATCTCCGTTTTCGGATCTGGGATACATACCTAGCTTTTGTAGACAGGCGGAGAATTACACGCTCATCGGCCGCTGACCTTCGTGCACTCTACGCCACTCAACTACAGACTCTTCATACTACGATTGAGGGATCTGCGAAGTTTGTACCTGCGACCCCTGGCCGACATGTTGTTGCCGAAATGGGAGACGTATCCTCGTTGAACCCAGCCACCTACAAAGCAGCACACGCAGTACATTTCGTGTTGCTTGATGATGCGCTGCTAGTGGCCAAACGTCGACGAAAGAGGACAGGAGGCAGTGGCCACCTAGTCGCTGAACGATGCTGGATGCTGGATGACATCGTGATGCAGGATGTCAAAGACACCACCGGTGCGGAAACCATCACTGTCCTCGGATGTGTATTCAACCACGCACCCCAGAGGTAACCAATGTGATCAAGCTGCGTCATGGGAAAGAGACGCATGTCTATCGTATCGCCCGGTTGAAAGACAAGAAAACTCTTTTGTCTACTTTTAGGCAAGCTTCAGAGGAGCTCGCCGCCCGAAAACGCAGACAACGTGAAGGAGAGCATGAGCGACGACGGAGCGTGTGGGCCGAGGGTAATGTATGTAGACTCGATTTACTCCGTACAAATTTCAGATTCTACATTGAAACTATTGATGGACTACTAGAGAAACTCTCTGGCACTGCCAGATCTGGAGACGATGCCAGCCTTGCCTGATTGGCTAGGAGCGGTGGCGGCTCGTGAGGGGTTGGACGGAGCAAAAGAAAAGGCGGAGCGGGATGCACGATGGGTAGGTGACTTTGCTGACGACCTCACCGTAGCGATTGCTCTCAGACAGTGGGACCAAGCGGTTTCACTTGTCGAAAGTGGTGCGTGACACATGCGTATCTTCATGAATTGCGCCCTTACACCCGTGGACACGTCTCCCATCTTGGCACAGGAGAAAAACGTTTACCTACAAGTCCCTTACTTGCGCCGAAGTTGACGCCACTCACAGCATCATTAACGACTGCATTACTTCACACGCTGTCTGATCCGATGCAGCGCAAGTCTGCTGTTGTTCATCTAACTTCTCTGTTGGAGCGTTTACATGCTGGTGCCGCCACGCGTTCGACTTTTCTTGCCATGCGTGGTGAGCTCATGCGAAAGCGTGTGCGAGCATTGAGGTGCGTTTTTGACTGGTGAATAAAGGTCCGCACTGATACTGACGCAACCGCATTTGTGATAGGTTTGAGGGATCTGTGGAGCTGTATATCTCCGACCTTGCAGTAGTGGTGTTCACCGGTATCAAACACACAGCCGATTGGTTCCTAGCAAGTTTCAAAGAAAATGGCACCGCCTCTTGTGAGTAACACAATCTGCCCTGTATTTGTGTCACTTGGACTGAAATCATTGTTTTTGCTTAGCTCTAGTGCAATGGGCGAGAGAGCAAATTGAGAGTTATGCAGAGATGTTCAAGAAGCAGGTCCACGGAAGCGATGTTGCCCCACAAACCGTGCAAGACTGCATAGAAATCACGCACCACCAGAGCAACAAGGTGAGCCTTCGTATCGTGCCGTGTCACCCAGTCTTCGATGTTGATGTCGTTTGATAGCTTTTGAAAGACAACAGCCTCGACTTTTCCCACCTCCTTGAGCAGTTACTTGCGCCCCCCAACCCTCGCGTTTCGCCTCCTTCATTCTCACGGCGAGAACCTGCTACTTCGAGTCCCCAAGTAGTGACTGAGGCACTTCCGCCATCCTCCTCAGATGCATCGCGGCCAACGAAGCCTCCACGCAATTTGCCACCACGGTCGCGAGATCGACCGTCCAGCGCTGCGGACAGGGAACGCCCTGTTGCAAATCCCCCCCGACGGGAAGGTATGATTTGAGCATGCGAACTTAAGAGTCGAGTTGCAGTGTTGCCGCACTTCCATGGCTTGGCAACTTTTTGTAATTTATACCACCCGTGCTAGCTTTGTTCCGCGTTGTGTGTAATCTGATGCCATTGCAAACGACTGGCCGGTTACCAATGATTTTCACAGGACTATGTACTTGCTGGCATATTCGGCTTGAGAGCCAATATGTACGAATGATCGATACCGTTTGAACCACTGCCGATGTAAGCCTTGTAATCACAACTGCATGGATTCTTTGGGGGTGCCTCAGAGAGGAAGGGAACGCGTACCGAATGATCTTATGCAGACGGCTAGCTGTCACTTTGCATGGCTAGGGCATTCTCTTAACTAATGGATAGGGGCGAATTTTTTGTGATTTTAGATCCTGGCTGGCACAGATGACTTTCATGGGCTTGGGGGCCTACCATTACAAGTGACTGACAATGTTCAAGCACTGATGAAAGTTTGTCCAATCGCAATTATGCTCAATCAGATATAGATTGTGATCAGTACGAGGTTGCGATGGTGTCATGAGTGATGAACCCACTCTAGGTTCTCTCAAAACCCATACAACTGTACAAATGCAGGGAAGACTATGCAGTGAGTGGATGTTGCATCCGGATAATGAATATGATGATAAACCATCCATCACTCGGGTATCCTACCCTTGCACGCTTAATATAGCCATTTGCGGGGTATCATCTATGCTCATCACGCCCATTTGGCACGAGTCCAGGGCAAATTTACTATACCATATATAATCCATCAATTCATAAACAATCAACCCTAATTACCTTCAACATTTTCTCCTCTTCGTGATCCTCTATGCCTCTCGCAACTCACGATCAACGTCGAGCATGTCAATTGTGACTAGTCACATATCTTTGATCCTTGATCAGAAATGACCAATGAAGGCCGTGGGAGGCAGTACTCGAGCCTCAGAACCCACTGCCCGCATCACGGATGTCATGTTAGAATTGAAACGGAAGCTTCTCAAGGATCAAAAGCCCTGGCGCAGGGATGGCATAGTTGATCTTTCCCGATTGGTCAGCTTCTCGCCACTAGTTTAACTGGACACAGCGACCAAGAGCAGCCTGGCTGCATCAGGGGCCTAGTACATGCTTATTCTGTCGACGACATGACTGTCGGATCAGACTGAGTTGCGCCTCGTGAAGTTTAAAGCGGCGCTAGAATGACCCTCCGACGGCTACAGTATGGTGCCAATCTTGCTAATCACAGCTACGAGTCGTCCAAGTCTTCATCTCGCTTCTTTGTTACTCTCTTTGCCCGAATGTCCTGTCATTCGAGTTATGGTTACTTCTGATGTAGATGTTCAAGAGGCATTGCCTCGCCAGCTGCTATCGGCACCCCATTCCATTGTCGTAGTAGATGACTTCCATGGACAGGCATTCCAATCAGCATTTAGGGGTGTATCTACGGTCTTTCATAACGGTTCCAACATACACCCCCAAGACTGGTTTCTAGCCACCGCGGTCATCGATATGGCGAAAGAAGCGAGAGTTAGGCATTTTATCTTGTGCAGCGTCTTTCATTCCATACGCACAAAGATTCATGTACACAAAGTCAAGCTCACGTGTGTAAGACATGATATTCGTCTTCAGAAATACTCATTTTCGTCTAGCATCGAAGAATACCTCGTCGAGTCGCGTCTGGATTATACTATCCTGCAGGTCTGTATTTGTTACCTTCTTGGCTCTGTTAACTCAGTGATCTAGCCTACTCTGTTCATGCAAAATGTGACGCTTTCTCAAGTGCTGCAAACAGGAATTATACCTCTTGGATTTTCCTCCTCCGTGGTTACCGGTTTCATTGATCTCCTCGACCTAGCTACTGTAATTCGCAGCATAATGCTCTCTCCTGCTCGACATTTTTTAGCTCAATATGAATTGGTGGGCCAAAACGCGTCTTACGATGATGTTTCCAGGACAATCGCTCGAGTATGTCTCAGGGACATCCAGTGCAATGTGTTGTCGCGTGGGGAATTCATTACCAGGATGAGAGCTACTGGAGAGCTTCAGAATGAGTATGCTGAAGATGCGGTTGAGAGACTCATGCTCTATTATAACCGCTGGCAAGTACAATCGTTCTTCTGTTGACTCTTCGACTCAGAGTGCTTAGGTAATGCGGTAGGGGTTTGGCAGGAAACGCGAATGTCCTTCGCTGGCTGCTCGGCCGAGATCCCACTACGTGGGAAGGCTACATTATGCGGGAGATTTCGCACCTTTGAGTCATGTGCAACATTGGTGAATATCCATTTCTTCAGGTGCTCCCACTCGGTTGAGTTGCTATACGACAGTGACAACTAAAAATATGCTACTCCGACCTTCCCATGGTCTGACAGAGCGTTTCTTGCACTCGGTCATGCTGTGTAATGTCCCTCCTGATTCTCGATCTCAATGTACATTTCGATGCGATTTTACCTTCGTTAGATGGTAACACTTTTAAGACTATTGCGCGAAGAAAGTATGTCAGAGTTTCAGTTTCATTCAGCTTGGTATATTACCATGATTATTGGCTGACCCTGCCCATGCATGCCTCGTTCTGATCACCTACTCAATCTCAAAAACCGGCACATCAAGCAGACATAACACCTGAGGGATCGGATATCAACGGTCATAGTAGACCTAGTATCGTATCCTGCACTATATTGGTTCCGTATTGCATCAGTGCAATGGGAGTAGTTCATTCACGAACCCCATGTTGTATATATGCAAAGCTAAGTATAGTCACAAAATTAGAATCCAGTCATGCTAATGCACCGTGTTTAGCGTAGTTGACGGAACCCATTATATGATATCTAGCAGAATAACAGCCAATAAGTTATAACTCTATAATGAGACTAGGAAAAGGTAACTTCTATGTCGGGGATAGATTATATCAATATTTGCTCAAGGGAAGGAGGAAGAACAACGCAACCAAAGGCCCACGCCTGTGAAACATAAAAGGCATACAGGAAATGGCACCATCAATTAGAGACTGAACAATCCTGCAGACCGCCTGCGGCTTCCTCCCAATGGATGTACAATGACAACAGATGTGAAAAGTCCGACGGTGAGGCCAATTCCAACTGCCACGAGCTGCAGTGTAACCTGAAAGCCTGCCTGATATGACTCAAATTGCTGGCCCTTGTTGTCGTTCGCCGCAAAAGTCAGCAGTCCACCATTGGCGAGTCCACTAGGAAGTTGGAAAAGGATGCCCGTGATCTTGGGGAGTAACCCTGTGAGAAATTAAGTGCACATGAGAAGGAAGTGACCACACCATAACAACATAGGCATTTCCTGAGAAGAATTTGGCATATGTATTAGCAACGATGCCTACGGCAAAGGCGCCTATGGCTGACTGGATGTCTGGTCGGCCTACGAAAGCCAGTCCAGAAAAATGATTCGCTGCCCAGCCGCCACAAGAGATAAGAATGGTGACGGCCTATGTGTGCGACGGATGACAGTCAATATGTGAGGCTCGCCAAAGGAAGCAGCACTCACCATCTCTTTGCGCCACAGAGGTGCTTGATTTCGCAAACTAAGGAATAGAGAATACATGGGTACGCATAGCATAGCTGTTCATTGGGATATGAGCCGAAGCAACAGAAGCGAACGCGAGCCGCTTACCCCACCAAATTGACGCCGTGCGCTGCCACCAAGGGCCATCCGACTTGTGCGACGACCCGCACAAATAATCATCAGGACCTACAACAGTGAGTCCTGTCATCCGAGAATAAAACTCAGCACCCATCGCAATTCCAAATCCCTAAGAAGCCCCATTAGAGACATGTTCCTTAACTCAGCAAAAACATCCACTCACAAGGAAAAGCGAGTAGATGACCGCAAAGCAAATCCTCACAGCCCCACTCACAATCTGTCGAGATGCCAACTCAAGACTACCACTGAGGACAATGAAGCCCTGGAATACCCCAAATGATATAAGACGCCCAACATATAGCGTGAGTGAACGAAAGTCACCCACGGGCAATATGAGAACAACTGAGCTGGATGCCACTGCTGCATAGCAGAACCGGGATGTAGATGCCAGCGCAGCTGATATAAAGCTCAACAGTGTCGCAATGGTGATTCTATTTGATAATATGAAAATCAACCAACGCCGATGCACAAATAGGGAAGCCTCACTCGAAGACATTTGAATACAACTCGTTTCTTGCGCTAAAAATTTGCACTATTACCAACAGGGAGCCGAGTGGAAGCGCGGCCAACGAGTCTACAAAAGAGCCAGAGAAAGCGAGGGAGCATATTGACGATGAGCACAACCCTCCCAGAAGTATTTCTTGCCAGCCATGGTATAATGGGGGCTTATGCATCAAAAAGTCGAGAGATGCTGATGCCGAAGATACGGAAATCTTGTCATGGATAACCTGTCAATAATTGATGTTAGTACATGCAATATCCACCAGCTAGTACGCATACCTTCCAATATAGTTTATGTGCGTCATAAAGTTTTCCAAGATCGAGACTGCTCCCTTGTTGAATAAATTTAAGGTTGGATGTGCTCGTTCCCGCATCACCAAATGAGATCAGCATCACGTTAGGTAGGTATAACGTCGAGACCTCAAGGTCAAGCACACGCGCAGTGGCTTGAAGCTGTGCCTGGAGTCTGTGTGTTGGCGCAGCGAACCTGATGCCAAAGCAGCCGTTGGTGAATGAAAATCCACCAAGGGCGACTCGAAAGCTTACATCATGAGGGCCCGGGCGAGTTTAAGCAGGAACTCCTGTCTCTGCATAAGCTCTGCAATGTGCTTCGTAATCTGGCGCAGGCAATACATGAGAAAGAGCATTGAAATTAGGCATTGAAAAACAAAGGACACGGACAAGAGGCTGCATGATGGAATCTAACAACTTGAACCACTCACAAAAATCTCTGCTTTCCGCCTCCGCTCCTTCTTGCCCCGCCGGTAGGTCGTACCGTGTTCTCTATCTGCCTCAATATCCCCGGTGACAATTTTTTCGATCGGCGATGGCGCTCTGCTTCCGAGTCGCGAATGGAGTGAGGGTGGCATCCATTCAGTAAGCGTCGCCAATGAATGTCGTTTATGTTTCTTATTTAGTCTACCATTCCTCTGTGATGTCAGACTATCAGAAGTGGACTCGGGCGTTGCTGTTCCTGCTATGTCGCTCGCAGGGGCAGAATCTTCGGTATAATCGGCACCAGAATAGGGCTGAGGAGTCGCTGGTGCAGAGCGTATTCGTCGTGGATCGATGTTTTGAGGGTTCCACTGCGAGGTGTCTGGCTCGATTTCGTATCTGAGAAAAAAATCGTGAGCGTGCTACAAAACGGTTATTTCGACGGCAAATATAAATCTGATATATTCAAGATGAACCTAACCTTGATAATCCGAATCCTTTTCTTTTGATATTCGGACCGATAGTACTTGGTACTGGTGCAGCTGGGCCAGTCAAATTTCCCGAGGTTGCTATAAGAGAGCCAATTACACCGCCAGCATTCTGTGCTGCTTTAGGACGGCCACCACGAGTGCCGAAAGTACTAAGTGTAGGTAGATGCAAGGATGACATAGTACTCGAAGCGGTGGGAAGGACCGTGTGGAACTGGTTCATCTGCTCAGGGGGTAGAGAAGCACTCGAAGGTGCTGAGGCAGAAGTATTTGGCAACGCAGAGATAGCACTTGCGGTTGGGGCGTGTGGATTAAAGTAGGAGGTGGGCGGGCTTCGTTGTCTTTGATTTTCCATACGGTATGGGAGAACCTCACACTCCTTGTCGCTGTCATCCGGAGTCGTCGTCGCACAACTTGTCACCGCACTGCTTGACCCACTGTCACCCCCCTCCGCGTTGTAAAGAGCAAAAAGAGTCGACAAAACACCTTGTCCTCGTGGAAGTGGGGAGATGTGGTTGGTGGCTCCCCCACCAGCGTTAGCTTCGGGATCATGGCTGTATTTCGAAGGCACCTTCTCATCTCGTTGCGCATCGCTCGGGTCTCGTCGTTGTTGTAGTGATGCGCATTGTTTCGAGGTTTTTGTACGCAGAATGACTGAATTTCTACGCACTGAGCTGGTGTGCTCTTTGACCAAGCTGCGTGCCCGCCTTGCCCACCGTTTCTCCTCCTCCCGACCATGCTCCTCCACCTCCATTTCCTCATCGCCGCCATTCTGTAGCCCTTCATGTATGCGGGTAGAAAGCGAGGCAGGCAGGCCAGCTGTTTCTATTGTGTCAACGAACACTCTCTCGTCAAATTCTTCCTCAGTCCGTTGCGCCCCTTGACGGGAAGACTCAGCATGAGGCTGGTGATCGGCAGCTGATCCTAAGTCATCTTCATTCTGAGTTGTAAGACGTGTGTGTTTAGCTCTTGGGGAAAATTTAGAAGTTGAAGACCAGGAGTGAGAGTTCAGATAACTTTCCAGCGCACGGTGAAGGCTTGCTAGTGCAGCAGGCTAATCGGAACAAACACAATCAGCATGGGAAATTATTGGAGGTCACGTTCAACGAGGAACCACTCACATCTGACCCATGCTCATCTAGCGTTCTTGCCAGGTCCCCATGGTCCTCTTCCTCGGAATCCGAATGAGAAACCCACTCGACATGTTCTACTTGGGGTTTCGATGCCCATTGCACATGCCGCGGAGATCGATTAGGCCCTGAAACCGGGGCGCGTGCAGTCAGGTTTGCTGAACTAACGTCCTGGCCGTTTGAGGTGTTGTTAATGGACATTGGGAACTCTAGAGAAAATATGTTGGGCTTTATATGAAAACGTAGCCGGCATTATTGACCAGTGATGATAAGATCGATACACCAGGGCAGATCTTCAAGCATGATCGCTGCATCGGAGCTCAGATTGATCGGGCCGCCTGAGACACGGGACACGTTTGCCGTTGAGCGAAGACAGACACCCAAAACAATGAAAAAAAAGGATTGCGCGGACCTCAGACATCTTCACTGGAATAATCTCTTCCAACGTTGAATTGTGCCCGTTTTGGCAATGCATAACTACAATACCTCCGATAACGAGTCGTCTTTTTCTTCACCCCATTCGCATCAGGGGAGTGTGACACTCCAATTGTTGAGCCTGCGAAGAAGCAGCTTCTTACTATATAGTACTTACTATAAACCAGGCAATTAGTCACTGGATTACAAGTATTAGAAACGGACCAAGCAATCGTCAAATGGTGTGAGTGAGGTAGTATCATATGCATACCTTTGTCTAGTGTGAGGAAGGATGCTCACAATCCAGTTGGGGAACGACGACTGCCGGAGCAGGTACGAGTTCTCTCCAATATTGCAATGTTTGAAAGGGGGATACAAAACGGAACAAAAATCAGGGCCGCAATGGCGCATTCCGGAGGCCTTTCAAACAGTAAACTTACAGCCATGCACAACTTTTGAAAGTCCATAGGATCATTTTTAAACTTTACAATGTAAGAGGGTTTATGGAACTGTGATTAGAAACAGGTCTCAGGTCACGTACGTCACTCGAGTCACGTGGTTGATGCGGCTGCTTTGTTATGCCTATTGGCAATTAGTAAATTCAGTCTAGCGAGAGAGTTGTGGCAATGCGAGGGTCTGTAACATATTAGTAATTGGTTAGCATTTTTGTTTGGTATATAAGCAGGCGACAGCTCACGTTGTGTCGCAGAATAAAGCGACTTTGATCCTAATCCTCCTTCAACTTATGATGGCTCCCCGATCCCATGAAGCAATCGCGACCACTGCCAAGGGCGTTCTTGAACAGGTGCGGCTGCGAACGCAACCACCACAAGACGACGAGGTCTTGGTCTCAGTCGAATTTGCTTCAGTAGTGGCATTCGACACTTGGATGACGGATTATGCTTATTTTGTCTCTTCGTATCCCCTCCCACTTGGAATGAACGCTGCGGGAGCTGTTGTTGATATTGGGTCAAACGTTGACACAGTGCAAGTCGGAGACAGAGTAAGCATTATGTCACTTTTAGAGCTCTACCTGATACAGTATGGTGCAAGGTAATTACATTTGCGCGCGCAGACGAGGTGAGAGGTAAAGCAATGCAACAAGCGGCATTGTTGTCAAAGTATAGTGTCGCCAAGGTTTGTCAATCGAGGCCAGTCCTAGGTATATGTATCTGCTGACATACAGCTAACGTTGGAAGGTCCCAGACAACTTGGATCTCGCAGAAGCTGCGACAATCCCTGACAATTTCGTAACAGCATATTTTACGCTCTTTGACAATCTGCGGCTCCCTGTCCCTACTTCTCTCCCGGAGGCACAGTCCCCTGTAGAGAAAGACACCCCAATTCTCATCTATGGTTCAGGTACCACTGCTGGGCAGTACCTGATCCAACTTCTTCAACTAGCTGGTTACAGGCGTATCCTGACCACCGCATCGGCAAAGCACCACGAACATTTACTTTCGTTGGGGGCAACAGAAGTGTTCGATTACTCTCAGCATGATCTGTCAAATCAGATACTAGCGTCCACTAATGGTCAATTAGTGAAATACGCTGTGGACTGCGTGACAGCAGAATCCACGTTGCAACAGGTTGCAAAGGTGGTCGGCAAGGGAAGCATCGTAGCTATGCTTCTTCCTATCAAGGAAGGGTCCACTGTCACTGGGACACCGGGAGGCGAAATGTGGTCAGAACTCCCAGTAGACAGAAATCCATTTCCGGAAGGAGTGGAACTTATCGGCACTAAAACGTTTACATATCAGAATGTGCGCCACCAAGTTTATTCGCACCGTTCTTGCAAGCCCACACCTCACTAATCCATGTCTAGAATCTTTTCATGAAAGAGAATCTTCTGCCGAAAATTATTCCACAGCTCCTTGCGGATGAGCTCATACAGCCTAGTCGCGTACGGTTGATTCAGGACGGTACATTCAAAGAACGTGCGGAGGAAGCTCTCGATCTACTTCGACACAACAAGATTAGTGGTGAAAAAGTGGTCATCAGAGTTGGCTTCTCATAGTAAGAATATGAGTTGTTGTGTCGCCATTACTATGTGTATCATTAGTGTCACCCTGTTCAGTTTCCGATCGATAAAGTATAAAGGCTTTTCTGCACCCTGGAGGTTAGGTATTAGGTAGAAACTCCCGGAGCCCACGGTGTCGTCCGTATAGATCAGTGGTTTAGATCGTTTGTCTTACATGCTGGTGTTCACAAAAGGTCGCAGGTTCGAAACCTGCTACGGACAGCTGTTTTGCTGTGTCAATAAAATCATCTCTCTTGTGTAAGCCGAATGATAAGTCCTGCCACCTTCACTCATTTTTAGTACCGCATATTTGCATGTTTTTTAAAGGACTTTTTGAAAGCATCCGTGCTTCCCTCAAGTTTAATAAGTGATAATCATTTTCTACCACTACGCTGCCTGGGCTTACCCGCTCCGGGTAGAGCCCCAGGTTTGTTTCGTGCCCTGCTCTTATTCTTGACATTGGACACGGTGTAAAAGTTCGTGGCCTTGCGCTAAAATGGAAAATGAGCATGCAGGAGCTAGCTGGATTGGAACAGCTCCTACCTTATTAGTCGTCATACGCTGTTCCTTCTTTGTAGACCGACCCGCAGACTGTACGTCGTCTGCTGAATCTTGTTCTTCAAGGACATCATCTATAACCGATGGTCAACCCCCCATCATGCCGGCTTAGTCTATTACATACCTTTGGTACGTGTAGCGCCATCCTCTGGGAAAACATCTGCCCACTCGAGCTCCTCTTGTTCTTCATCTTCATATGATCCTTCGTCCTTTCCCTCATCGGCCACGCCCTCACGGTCATCATTATCACGAACTTCTACCTCTTCCATCTCACGCACATCCTCGCTGACAAACGTGTTCTTCTGCATAATCCCTCGCAGTTTCTGCGTCACTCCCAAATCTCTGGGGTTTCCGTCTTGCCGCTGGTCCTTTTCTACCGCTTTCCCCTTACCCTTGACATCATTCGCCACTTCTTCACCTGAAGCCTTTGAATCTGTAGGTCTCGCAGGTGGCTCCACGAAAAAGGGAATGCGTCCACGGACCCAATCGCTCAAGACAATCTTGGCGACACCCTCAATGTCAGGCTCGCCACCTTTGAGCAAGCGTCCTTTGAGACGGGCTAACTTATCCAGAAATTCCTCCGGATCCCAGCGAACCTCTTTTGCGGCTTCGTCAACCTCTGGTAGAGGAATGCCATATGTACGAGAAAGGTAGACGGGCCGAACGCGCTGGAGCAAGGTGGGAATATGTTCACTTGGTGAAGCCAGTGCTTCAACACGCACGACGCCTTTCAGTACTGTGGACGTAGTACTATCGGAAGCTGCAGATGACGGCACAATCCCAGGACAATCGATGAGGTATATTCGCCGGGTGAGTGTAATGTATTGCCAAACCTGTACTCTTATATCAACACCGTTAGGTGCAGATGCACTGATGATGAAACCAACCTTGGTTTCCCCTGGCACGGGTGCAACCGTGCATACTTTACTTTTCTTCAGGGTATTAATGACGCTACTTTTGCCTACGTTGGGATATCCGATTAGTCCAACAGAAATTTGCTTCTTGTCTGAGTGGAGGGTTGAAAATTGACGGAGGAGTGCGATAAGGGAGCCTTTACCGAAGGAATGGTTGGGGGATGCATGGAAAGCGATCACAGGGTATTGTGGTGTGAGGTGGGCAATATAACGCGCCTGTGTGCATAAGATATAAGTTATATCCTGGGTAGAACTACGGAAGAGTAAAGAATATATGAAGTGTATGTCCCAAAACTAAGTAACACATCCACTCGACCCATCACTTTCGGAGGAAAGAGACATGACGGAAGAAATCGATGCGAACAACTCTACCGGGACGTTCCAACATCCAAATCCCGTGATCCCCAATACCTCGGAACGAGGCACAGAGGGAGATTGGATGAAAGAGTCGGTCTCCCACAAACGTAACAGCGCGACCCCGTGAGGGATGAGCAGGGAAGCACTTGACTTGGTTCGTGGAGTGTCACTTTGACACAGAAAAAAAATTCCATCACGAATGAACGAAACACGCACGGTTACCCAGGCAGGAACTAGATCGCACTTGTTCAGCACCAGCACAACTTGCTTATGTGCCTTCTCCTTTTTCATGTAATCAAGGACACTGGTGCACATTGTTCCCAAAGGATCGCGCGCATCAAGAATATGCAAGATGACGTCGGATGAATCGATCACTTTGTATAATTCCCCATATATACGTTTTGATGTTCCTTTGGAGTAAATCGGCTCGATGTGGTCTGCATGTGTAGGAGCCTCAGCATCGGGGGCAGCAATCGAGCCTGCAGATGTGGAAGGGTCGTCCGAGTGAGCAACCTTGGACAGCTCTTCGAAGGTCCCCACGTCCAAACGTGGTCGCTTCCGTTGTGCCTTTGGCCCAAATGTGTCTCCAAAAGGTTCTGTCTCTACTATATGGGAGCGCTATATATGACTACCATGTTAGAATAATCGAAATATTCGCCAAGAGACATGACGTGCCTTCCGTGAGTTGGGATTCGCTGCATCGTCGAGAAGCGCCATAGGAAGTTTGTTTCGCCGCAAAAGAACAGAATATGGATCATTTGCACGGGTTGCCAGACTCGTCCTAAAATGGTCCAATGCAGTCTGAGATATCACTCTAGTATTCCCTAGCCAGCGTCGATCAGAAGAACGATGACAAATAGTGATAAAAAACCCACCGAACCATCTTCGATCAGGCTGAACTCTGCCAATCTTCGTCTCATCCTCTCCTTTTTGAAAAGCGGCAGCCTTGACAATCTTGCCATCCCGATCGTATGTTGGTTTGCCGCCATTTAGCATCTTCAACCTGCTAGCAGCCTTAGCATTTCGATAGAAGTTTTCACCCTTGACACGCTTGAGTGTCGGTTGAGACGACGAGCGAGCTTTTGAAGGCGAGCCATTGCTGGACTTTTTGGTTGGTGCCATGGAGAGCAGGTGAAAAATAACGGCTTACATAAGGTGCCAGTGTCACAACAGACTTCAGTCACACTTGGTCACATATAATCTCTTACGGCGTTACGCTACCATGCACTTAGAATTAGGGTGACTGACTCTGGAAACATCTGCGCAAGGGTAGTTGGTCTTACTGCCGATCTTATGGGAGGAATGCTGGTTGAAGGAACAAATTCATCAGATCGCCACCACAAGCTAGAAACACAACTAGGCAGGCAGCGTGTATCAGACGATGGCTCTCTTCGGTCGAACACGGTGCCAGAAATTTTATAGGCTGAACATACATGCTGCATGAGAGGGAGGGGGTGGTGTTTTCCGAAACCCAAAATGAAGCTTGGGTGATTGATGAAGCTTGGGTGATTGACTAGTGTGGTCTACACGCTTCACTCACGCATGTCTGCATGTCTGAACCAATTGTGCAGTCAAACACTTCACCTACCGCTAAGGGTCGCAGGCTAAGTAAGTGCAAAATCCCCTATCTGTTGACGCACGTTATCAATGGCGTATGTGCAGATCGGAAACTATCTTCGATAAATTTGTATACCATGCATAATTCTGACGTCTTTCCGCGTACTGGAAAGGATACAAATGCTTCCCGCTTCTGGTCAGCGCAATGCGTCGCGAAACAATCTGATGACGGGATTTTCGATAGGAACAATAGCGAAATGGACGTGCTCCTTATATATTCGTGAGTCTTACTGGTCATCTCTTCAAACACATCTCAATAAACTATATACTGCTCTTTTATCTGCAATCAGCTCTGCTATCAAACTTGCAGTCCAGCCCGAACCCCAATCCGAGCGATACAACCAATACTCTTCTAAATATATTGATTAACAAAGTGGATAACGACACGTTCTCTGACCAGAACACAACGCTTCCCATTCGAACTGGACTGAGATCTAAATTTATACACTTGCGTACACGAGTCTGGCCACCCGTCTTCTTACTACCTTTGGTGCCGTGCTGGCAAAGCAGTGGCTAGAACATCACGCTTTGGACGGGGCATCTTCGTTGAGCGCTGCAATCAAAGGCAGCCAATGCGATTTTAACGATGCAACTTAGATGGAAAAAAAAAACAACACGAAACACCGTTGCTCCCATAATGCCACTTGCGACAGTATGCTGTTGATTCCATGTATTCGCGGAGAGCGATACTAAAAGAACCAATGGTGAGAGCTTCAGTAAAGTTGGGAAGGCTGCGATAAAAGTACCGGAATGCCAAGTTTCAGTCTATCCAGTCCAGATGCCTATGTCGACCATACTTGAACCTATTGTGCACATTTCCCGAATGTAGCCCGAGTTTTTACCAGGTTTCTTGAGCAGCCTCAAAGCTCTTTGAGGGGTACCTTTGGAACTGATCGCCAGATCAATTACATGGCTTCGAATGTATCTCTCGCGAATGATATCAGCCCAGTGGCAGGAAACCCGATTGTCAGACAATGGCCCAGAGTTAGCTGAAGGCTCGGACAAGTCAAAACAATTCATGTCGGTCGCCTGAATTCGCCTGTTGATTCAGCAGTTGGACAGTACATAATCCAATGGATCATGGAGACATCTACGTCGTAGAAATAATAACCGCTGCAGTGAAGATGCCAAAAGTCGAGTGATCGGTAGAGTGGGGTGTGAACATGTACCAGATCGACTTATATGCGTGCCTCGACTTTACATGACAGTTTCACCCCTTTCACAGGAACGAGTGGTGGCTTGCTTGACAGCAATCTACTCCTTTGTCTTGAACGGAATCGTGTTCAAATTCGAAACTTAAGCAACATGTATATCCCTATGATCACAATAGCAGCATATCCCTAGTGCCCTGAGGTCAAGGCTTCCTCCTTTTCTGTGCCACGGATGAACCCATGGTGTTGGATATTACTTGTCTCCCATCCTCTGACCGCATCTGGTTGACGCGTATGTTCCTGCACCGAGGTGAATACTTAAATTCTCTCACCTTGGTGACTGGTTTGATTGACAAGTGCCTCCATGATCCGAAGTCGCCTCCCCGCTATTCGCAAGTCTGATGGCTAGATTATGGACAGATAGGCGACATTCGACCAAGCTTGACAAAAGGTAGGCTCAGTCTTGTTGTACAGCCGTGTGGGTCAAGTGATAACTTTGATTAGCGCAGCCATCCCCAAACTTCGACGCTCGGTGGTCTAATACATGTTAGATGTGCTTCTCAGTGAACCCTCAGCGTCATCCCAACAATTATCCCTCAGGAAAGGAAGCTACTTCGTCCATCATTTGAACGCCCTACGACTTATATTAAAGGTCAACTTGACACCAACTATGGTAAGTCCATCCAATGTCTCCAGCTCTGCTTCCGTTTCCTTGGGGAAGAAAATGCGGGCAGGTACTGCTGAAATCCGATACAATGATTTCGCGGCTGCCCTTTGTCTTAGTCTTTTTGCATTCTCCAGTGGCCGAGAACCACCTGATTTGAGGGTTTCTATACGATTTCCACCAGCCAGACTGTACAAACCGACGCAGTTTTACTTGCTGGTACTATCTGCGTGTTTGCAAAGCCAATCGTCATCCTACGATAGACGCAGGGTTCACCGATTAGCTCTGGCCATTAGGTGATCTCATTTAGTTTCAAGTGAGCGAGTTTAAGTCTAGTTTGTATCCACAATTATGATCTTTTTTTTTTTTACAGTAGGTATAGTACAGGAAGACTGTTTCAATTACACCTTCTTTCCCAACGAAGGTCGTTAGCGTGGGTGGCCAATTAGTCACTCTCCAAATCTGACACTCCACGTACGTCTCGAAGGTCACATCGAGGAGTTTAGATGAGCTCTTGCAGGGCCACGACAGGAAGTACATTGACACCGTCAATTGCTAGTCCTTTGGCCTGATCACCCCGAGCTTAGAGGGACGACCCGAGAACGGGGACGGGAGTAGCACGGCAATCCTCATTCGCTACCATCTAGTCCAATATTCCACTCCTGTCTGATGAGACACTTAGCAGTGTTGGGTGCCTCAGTTGCACCCCCTCTATTCCAGTTTTCTTTTCTTTTCTTTTTCTTTTCTTTGGTCTTAGACTAATAATGCATTGCTCCATCTATGATTTCTTCACACTCCTAATCCTCTACTCCGCATTGACTCTTGGGCATACCTGTGAGTTTGTCCATGCCTGTGTTGGGCGAGGTAAATTGTGTAACAGTTCTCTTTCTTCTGTCCCTTTCTCTCTAACCCTTGTCTGGCAGGTGCACGTCCCCAAAGGTGTTTTTGAACCTCTGCATCTCGTTGATGTACCGAAAGAGTGCCGGTAACGCCTTCAGCTTCGCTAGTAAGATGTTCAGTTCTCTCGCACCCCGCTTCAGTTTAGTTCGAACTTCTTTCTTGTGCAGGGCATTGTAAAAGGGGGTAATGGACCGTCTCATCGCTTCTTCGGCATCCTAGGCTCCTACTCCTTTGCAAGTCACACGGCCTGGTAATTCGCTCCCATATTCCTCCTGCTTTTTGTCTGCTTGTGGTCGTTCATGTTGCATTTTCCCATGAGGCTCACCTTCAAGCGGGTTGGGTTGAAGTTCTGCATGCCACCATAGTTCCTCCACGTGTCCTTCTCTTTTCAGAAGCAAGAGCCAAGACAATTTGATCATTCCCGGAGTCGGCTTGCCACTTTTACAAGTCTTGAACCTGCTCGGAATTGTCTCCGATATTTCTAGAAATTCGCCGACTAGCGTACTATGTCGACTGCGGCGGTGAGTGAGCCTGTTATAGCTGTGCATTGTCATGGAGAGCTGGAAGGGAAGTTGTGCTATGGGAATAGAACTACAGAATCGGGTCACGCTTCGGTCACATTTACTAACCGTGCAGGTACTCTTTTCTATAATACCTCGCGCTGACTGCTCCAACGGTGCAAAATATGCAACTCCCCAGTTCCCCCGGAGAACCAACTTGTATTCTTGCAGGAAAACTTTTTGATGCTTATTCAAAACAATTTCTAAAAGATCAACTCATCAGTACCTGTCCTCTTCGTGGCATTATCACAGGCATTCGTACTATATCCCTAGAAGAACAAGAGACCCTCATTTCAAAAGGTGGGGAAAATGTGATTGACCTTCGCCAGCAGACCGTGTTACCCGGCTTTGTAGACGCCCACGTACACTGTGAGCATCCACAACTAGATTTTTTGAACCTGACATTAATATTCAGCGACTATAGTCTTCATTCATCCGTACTCAGAAACATCCTGGACGGACCAGGTGACCAGAGAAAGTGTTGTGGAGCGTACCGTGAGAGCTGTCACTCACGCCAGGAACACACTTCTCGCCGGTTTCACGACCGTTAGGCAAGTGACAGCTTGACACAGGTTCCGCCCATTCATCCTTTCCCATGATGACATATCCTCACAGAGATCTTGGAACCGAGGGTGCCGAAGATGCAGACATTGCACTTCGAAAATGTCTGTCAGGTGCGAACGCGTTGATTCCAGGTCCCCGTTACTTTTGTGCCAATCGTGCCATTGTTTCGACTGGAAGTTATGGTAGGTACCTCCCCTTTCTCCGGAACTTCATAAATAACTGCAAGTCTCTTAATGGCGTAGGGCCCAGGGGAGTGCATCGCTTGAATATGGATGGGGTGGAAGGTATCACAGGAGCCGAGGTGGCTGATGGTAAGGAAGGGTGTAGAACGGCAGTCCGTCGCCAGATCGGAGCTGGGGCAGATTGGATCAAGGTAATTAACTATATCTTATACTGTCTATATTACTATAACGGATTTGGTGTAAGATATACGGAGGTAATTATTCATTCCATCCCCAACTAATAGGTGAATCTCATCTCTGGCATTATAAATGAAGATTACTCCGCTCGTTCCCGGATGAACACTGTCTCTCCTAGAATCGCTTCGACATCTATCTCACTCTTTCAGGCTGACGAACTGAAAGAGATGATCTCCACCGCAACCGCGCTGGGCGTGAAAACTGCAATGCATCTCAATGAGGATGCCACCGCTCTCTTTCTAAAGCAAAGCAATGTCGTGCCACACACGATCGAGCACGGCTCCCATATATCCGATCAGCAACTCTTGTTTCTACGAGACAGGGGTGTTTATTGGGTCCCGACCTTGGCCGTCTATTACACGAATCGCGCCACTGCTGCTGAGTACTGGGGAAAAACTGCCGCGACATTTCAACGCGCACTGAAAATCGAAGGGCTCAAGATTGCATGTGGGGGAGACACTGGGACATTTCCCCATGGAGATAACGCATTGGAAATGAAGCTTATGGTGCGATTGGGTGCAGATTGGAGGAGCGTTCTTCAATGGGCTACTTTGTCTGGGTGGGAATGCGTGAGGGGGATGCAGTGGGAAGGTCAGAAGGGTCGAGAGCGGATTGATAGGATCACGCAGTTGCAGGAAGATGTGAGGATTACGGGAGACAATGATGTGCCGTTCGGAGCTATCAAGGAAGGGTTTGCAGCCGACATCAATGCCACTCGTGTCGACTTTGAGGAAGATTTCGAGAAGGCGGTGGATCCTGCCAGTATTTCGTTTGTAATGAAAGGAGGTAAAGTATTCAAGCGGGATGGAAAGGAGGTCTCTCAATAGACAGTGATAGTGGCATGTATATAGAGCGATTGCCTATTGATGGTGATGCATTTCTGACTTTCCTACGACCCGCTCTCAGATGTAGAAGGTGCATGTAAATAGTGAGTACTGCAACTTGGACAGTACTGCGGCGCTAGAAAAAAAACCAGCAATCCTTTCTAGTTAGCACATCATCACCATTAGCAATTTTGATGTTGCCGTTGATGCTAGTCCTTGTCAGCCACGAATGTTAATACTAGATTCAAGATCTCATCCATTGCCAAGGACCCAAGTTATTAAATCTGATCCGACAATTCAATTCCTCTCTGAGATCATATGTCTTTAGGAATGCAGCAAGCCACGACATTCCTAATCCCGCGTCTTTCATCTAGAAAAATGCAGACCTGAGAGTCTACACCATCATGATGTTTACTCAGTATACCACTAGCATTTCTGGAGTGTCAACGGTATATGTTTCAAGCTCTTGCCTCCCCTTCGTTTGAAAGTTGCGTGCTCATGCCAGTGCACACCCTCGCACATCAAATCATACATGCATCTGAAGGGTTCACGCCGTTCCTTTCGCAACCAATTACGCACATCGTCAAAGCAGCGCACACGAACCACATGAGGAGATCGACCCTAACTCTTCCATAAAGTACTTGCACTCATTCGTCCTTCTGTCTATCAGAAGCAGTGCACAAGCTCTCAGAGTGAAGGATGAACAGGAGGCAAGCAATCCAATCCAGAAGCGCAAGCAAGTGCCAGAAACGCTCATATGAAGACGGGGGAAGTCTAGGGCAATATCGTGGATGGCACCTATGATCTGCTTGTAGTCATCTGTGACTAACGGGAGAGTACTAGTACTAGCATTGACATTGCATGACCTTTCTCCGATAAAAAGGTAAGCCCATAACGAACGAGAAAAATGAGAACTGCTTACAGAGTTCTCTGCAGGCTTTAAGGGGTCCGCCTTCATGCTCTCACAGCCAGCGAACTACCTGAATACCCAGAGAAAGAGACAATGTTACCATTCCATAACCTCGATCGGAGAGTCATGAATCAACCTGGGATTGTCGCAATGAATTTCAGCATGCTCTGGTCGCGATGTCATTTTAAACTCATTTTGGACACATAAGAGACAAATCGCTCATGCCTACACTACTGTCAGCTAAAGCGACCAGTGGCACAAACCGCTGGAGTTAGAAGCGATATGGAAGAAAACATTACCAAAAAAGTGACTATAGGGTGAAATATCTTGGCCACTCTATCACGCCAGTCTTGGTCAATTTATATACATGTCACAGCTCATGATCGGGACCACGGACATCATAGACAGGACGCGGTATGTTGCAGAGTGACGCGACAATGACCAATCACTCTGGTCTTGCTTGGTGTCCAACTATATATGTAGACGGGAGGATCCGTGGGAGAGACTCATCTTCTACTCCCACGGATCCCAGATCCCAAAATATAAAATTAGTTCACGCTCTACAGCGTACCCCATAGTTTATTATCTTCACGGTATACCGCTGAAAAATCCTCATTACGGTACGAATGAAAAAAATGAAGCGTAAACGGGAGATGAATAGCCGGAATGACGTACCGTCTGTTTGTTAGACACCTTTTGGGCGAAGCGGTGGCACCTCCCGTCGTGATGACAAATGATTACATAAGCTCCAGGTGTCCATGTTGCCAGCTTCATCGTAGCATAATAATCCCAACGGCTAAACGGGCACAGTACAGCGGTCTCTGATTTCCATGTGCTCTGTGAATGGCCACGTGCCTATCTGATGCCGCTTGAACTGCAGCCTGTTTTGCCTGAGACGACATGGCGACTCGGATGGAGCAGACGGCTGAAGTGGAGTAACATATCGAAGAGTAATGAGTACGAAATGAGTAGAACGTCCGAACAGGAGGCATATATATATGTGGTTGGTATTCTGCAAAGCGTTAGATATGTCAATCGATGTATATCCTAAACATTCTCTGCCAGCATATCAGGCGGTACCAATGCATTAGCTTTCAATAATTCCGCTGCTTTCCTTAGCGCTTTCCAGTTCGACTCGAGAGGTTCACCTCAATGACGGTCTACTGATCTGGCAACAGGTGGATGGTGCCGTCGACCCGACCAACTTTAATCTATGTAAAGGCCACTTTATGCATCAGCGGCCCACTGTGGGGTCGCATCGAGATCATTGAACTCTCTGGAAGTCTGGCGGAAGCCATCAAGCAAAGCGTATATACTGATTGATAGCGGTATCGTCAGTCAATCCGAAGATGGTGAATGGCAAAGAGGTGCAGTCAGGTTCCTTGTGGGCTTTGACCTCGGTGACGGTTGAGTCTATTGGAAATGTCAAGGACAAAACAACATTCAGTTGTTCAATCTTCCTCACATGTAATTTCTGTTTTTCTGTGTAAGCGACCTGTTCATCTTAGGAATGCTGATTCATGATGTAAGGGCAGATTAGTACAATATACCTGACCTAGGCCAAATACTGCAGTTGGCATGCAAGCTATAACAACAAAAAGAAACCCTAGTCCATATTCAGCGTAGCCAACGTACAAGTCCTGGGCTGGATTGTGAACCGCAGCTGAAGCGGTCAACGCTTCACATCGTAAGAGAGGCAGATAAAGCCCCTCCAGACCCAAACCCGAATCATGGCGTCGAGCGTGGTCCAAGCGGAGTAAAAGCACGGAGATGCCACGCGTCGGAGCTGCTGACTATTACACATTGTCTTCTTCCCGGACCCATTTGTAAGCCGATTTGTAAACCGATGCTCATTTCCGTGTGGATCTATCAAGTTCTGTGAGCTGTGATAGTCGAATTACGCTAAGAGAAACAAGGTCAGTGTAGCCTCGCCGGCTCTTTTTTCTGGTGAGCCATTAGTAAATGTTGTTATGTACCCAAGGTAGAACAGCGACGGTCGATGGCAACTCAATATTAAATTCCAGTCGTGCTATGGATGAATCATGATTAGTGTGACAAGCGAATGCATAGACTTTGCTCCTAGATTGGTAGGCGACCGCTCGGAGCTGAGTCGAAAAAGGCTAATGGATGAATTCTCTCCGAAATGCCAGCAGATCGGAGGCGGTGTGATCATTACTCATACGCACGCCAGTAGGTCTCTCACACACCAAAGTGTCTGTAATGCTCTTGTTTAAAAAGACGTATACCTTGAAGCCTGACCACCAACTTAAACTACCCCATCAAGCATGTCTTCACAAAGCAGAATACTAGCAAGCATTTCACACTTTTTGCAAGGACACCCGCTGACAAGAATATAGGTCACCGGTGCTTCAGGGTTCGTTGGTTCTCATATTGTAGACCAACTTCTCCGGGCTGGATACGTCGTAAGAGGGTAAACCTCGATGTTCATTGTTTCGCGAGCATTTTTTCACCGTATAGCCATCAGGGTATCTCGTTCCCCTAAAGCAGAGCAGCTGCGGAAGAATTGTTCTGACCCCAATTTTGAAGTGACGGTCGTCGATGATCTGATTGCAGGTGATTTCTCCGAGGCTTTACGAGGTATGTCTCGAGATTTAGATTTAACAACACTTTCCCCTGCTCACGTTCTCTATTCTTTAGAGGTCACAGGTGTGATTCATGTTGCATCAGCGATGACCGGAGGACAGGACTCCTTAGAGGTTTTAGCTCATTCCCTTCTGTTCGCCATCCTGTCTCGGGTTAACAATGCTCCATCCTTTAGGTCGCCATAGGCGGTACAATGAATTTAATTCGCCAAGCATGTGCCGCAAACGTCTACAAAGTCATCGTGATCAGTAGTTTCGTTACGACATTTACCACCCGGGAAGAAGTAAGTGATGGCTCTCGCATCCTCACCAATAAAGGTGTGTCCATTTTACCAGTACGAGCTTCCCATCATTCATCCGCTCGCTCCCTTGCTAGACTGGAGAAAGGTGACTAAGGGGGATGTGAAACCCGACACACCTAATATGGAAGTTTACGCTGCGTCAAAAACTCTTGCGGAGCGTGCTGCGTGGGGTTTTGCAGAATCGCACCCAGAGCTCGACCTAACTACCAGTAAGAGCCTACATCTTGTACTTCTGCGGCATCACGCTGACCATGCTAACCAGTCCTTCCCCCTTTCATCTACGGCCCTCTTGCTCCTGCTCACGTGGTCTCAGACCCATCAGGACTCAGCACCAACCACTGGCTCTACCTACTAGTCGCAAAACCTACCGCGACATATCCTGCTCTCGTCACACCACACGCCGTAGACGTTCGCGATGTCGCTACGGCTGCCGTGCGTGCTCTTTCCGTTCCCAAGCCACGCCCAAGCGAGAGGCAGCAACAGCGGCGGATCCTTCTCCATGGCGGATCCTTCACCTGGACCGACGCCGTGCGGCACCTCGCTCGTGTGCGGCCGGAGCTGAAAGGCAGACTCGTGGAGGGTGGGAATCCGCGTGTAGATCAGGGAGATGCAACGTCCGTCTCAAGCCTTGATACGACCGTAGCTAAGGAAGCCCTTGGTATTGCGTCGTTCATCAGTTGGCACCAAATGGTGGAGGATGCGATGGACAGCATGATTCAGAGAGAAGCCACATGGGTAAATTAAACACTGTAAGGTCTCTCAGGCTGGCAATGGCGGCGCTGGTAGGGTGTTACAGATGCAAGCCTTATTGGCAATCAATAACCTCTTTATGATAGACAAATGAATAATAGAGACTGCAGTAGTTTCTCAAGCATAGTGCTAAAGAGTATTGACTTCAGGAAACTTTACATCAGCAGGGATCTAAGTCTTCAACCAAATAACTGAGAACATAGTTATTGATCTTGCTTCGGAATTCAATATCGATATTCTCATCACAAGTGCGGCTATTCATGCACGAACCACTTATGTCGGCAACATCCGCTACATCCAGTGTGGAGAGGGATTGTTTACCTTCTTCATGTGCGTGAAGACCATGATCATGAGTAGAAGAGTGCATGGACGATCGGTATCAGAGACCCCTGTTCGGGCCTGGACTGGGATCAGGGATACCTAGGGGTTTTCAGGGGTCCTACGCATGCATGCTTCCATCCCCCATGGGCTCCGCGCTCCAATGCCCGACGACTTGTTTAAACCATGACGCATAACTTGACGCATGTACCCCTCGCTGAGCGTCAGGCCTTCAGGGACTTGCATCGTCCTTGGCAGTCTGATGCAGATATTGCTTATTCACCAGTGGCAAGTGGCAAAACGTGATGAAGTAGGTGCGGACTTGTACGCCGTGCACGTGAAGCTATATGAAGCCCAGGTTCTCCCATGCTATCCGATCGCCCGTATTCGCATCCTGTATAAGGAGATAGGGGTTGGTAGTCGCTGCTGGAAGTACGCATGCCATCTGCTCCGGTGAAGCATTCAGTGTACAATGGCTGAAAGTCCCAGGATGTGATTCAGTCTGAGAGCGTGGCAGCTGCCTCATTGGTTCGTGTATGATGGACTATTGGTCTGATGAATGTTTTAGAGCCAGGTTCATGTGAAGATCTTGGCTTCATCGCCGTAGACAACGTATGTACATGGACACAAAACCACTGGTCAGTACAAGAAGGCGACTTTCACATTGGCTCTTGAGTTAGGATCGATTGCAAGTGCCTTTTCACATCCGAGAGCGGACTCGGATAGTTACAAAGTGACGCTTCGAGCGCGAGCGTATGAGATATTAAGATGAAAGACAGAAAACGGAGAGATGCTGGTACAGGAGGCTGAAAACAAAATAGAACTACAGAAATGAGAATGGAAAAACATGCGTATAAAAGTACAATGGCAACACAAAGCTGGCGGAGGCGGCGCACGTGACACCCAGAAAATGTTACATGATATAAGTCGAAGGATTACCGTTGCTGTCAAAGTGGATGAAGCGTATCTGCAGGGGACCATTGCCTCCACTATGAACCCTCTCACTTTCCCTCTCATGACTGTCTCTGCTCGACTCGCCCTGTCCGTCGCGCGGTGAGTCCTGTTCGGGGACTGTAATTGTTTGCGGTGATTGTGAGGGTAGCTGGTGGTGAGCTGTCCCTCCCAATTCCTGCGTCTTGAGCCATGGGTTCGAGATTGTCGTGGCTGGTGATGGAGTGATATTGTCCAATGGGTCGGGTTGATGATGCATGGCAGACGTCTTTCAAAGCCCCCATAAGCCGAGTGTATGGATGCTGGGCAGGCGGTCTTCCATCGCAGCAGCATCATCCACGGTGGATGGTCCCGTTTGTGATGCCGGTGACGCAACCTCCCATCCCTCCTCAACCTCGTCCTCCTGCAACTGTCCATCCCACCAACACGGCGGCCAAATCTCATGACCCACCCTCCGAAAGTCGACCGGTAGTGGAATCGCAACGCTCCCTTGTGGCCGAGTGACAGGGAATTCGAGGGTGGGACAAATACTTATGCACCCAACACAGTCACAAGTCGGCAGGTGTCCAAATCCAACTGTAGCAGCGCTGTTGGTGGCGTACATATCTACAAAGCCATAAGTGTTTGACCACACCTGTGGCACCGTGTTTGTTTCCTCACTTTGAATAGCAAGGTATAGCGGAATGACTATGTTTTGTGGATAATGTCACTATTGAATTTGTCAGTGGCCTTGTCATCCATGCTGCGACAGAGCGTGGCTCACGAGAATAGTAGATTTACTGGACAGAAGACAGGACAGTCAGTAGCACGAAGTGTGGTGTCTAGTAGAACGCACCGTTGGCAACAGGGATTTTGAACGAGACAGTCGATTTTTGCTTAGAGTTGTGGTTGAGCTGGCGGTGACGGTACGTGCTGGTGTGTGGCACTAAAAGTGACAGCAGTGTGTTTATATGTGTGCTAAAGGACAATAGGGAAGCCGTAGGCGACTGATGCATGGGGTGCATGGGTATCACAAGAGAACTTTGAATTTTAAAGAAGCGTTAGCCAGTTATGGAATCTTAATCAATGATAGTATGTTGAACAATGGATTGGCAATGGGGTACAGAGGCGGGTACTCATTGGCGGAGATTCGCCTAAGTCGACACTATTCCTCATAGGATGAAACTTCCTTTGTCTGGTCAGCATTCCCAAGGTTAGACGAGAGGACAATGGCCACACATAAGCAGTATATCCTGAAGGTTGGTGGTATAATCACGCTGCACGAGGAATCCGGACTGAACACAAGTGCCGCACCGCACAGCATATGTGACCAGTTTCGGCGTGGAATCTTGCACATAGCGCCATACTTCACACCTGAGTCTTAACCTTGTCAGAAAAGTTAAGGGCCGGGAAGGCTGGTCGGGGGGTGCGGTATTTACACGAGGGAGCTGCACGGACGTCGGATGTACCGACGTGTACTATGTCTTAATTGCCACTAGTCAAACATTGCATTGCAGGATGAAGAGCCTGGGTTATCTCGGTGTTGACATGGTGTGTACAAAGTATGGGAAGTCCGTTGGAAAAATGTTAGCTTGTTTCCGGCTACACTCAGAATATCAGCAGACACGAATTGGGACATAGTGTGTCGGGGCAACTCCCCATGTCTATGTCTAAGTCCTTCTTAACTGTTGATATCAGTATGTTGTTAACACAGGTAGCGCTCTCCAGAATTTCAATATATATGTATAGAATCCTTTCCATCGTTTAACTGCCCAATCGACATTGGGATGTCATTCTCGACAATATAGTCCACTCGGTATACGCGATCTTTCCATCGACACCCCAAACAGCTTCAAATAAGATAAGTACGCCGTGGCCGCTCAATATAGGCGCATTGTGATCTTGAATTGCTGTGAAACTGGACAACCATACAACGCTTGTTCACGAAGCTCGTGCCCTTGTCCCAGGTAGATGTTGGGAAAACGCGCAGGAGGGACACACAAAGGGGACGACAGCACCGACGTGGTGATGGTTAGGTTACAAACGCATGAGTAGTTACATAAGTAATCTAACGATATAGTGCCTTGGCACTGCCTAATAACACACGCTGCTCGCATGTTCCAACAGTAGATGTACCGATGCCTTTTCCTCCCTGGCAATGGCTTTCACATGCAGGTCACAGAAGGCATCGGAGTTTTGAAAGCCAAGAAAGAAACAAGTGAATTCAAGGTCCAGTGCCTTCTGTATCGAGTTTTCATAAAGTAGTCCAGAATGTCCCAACAACTTCCTAGGCTACATTCGACCTCGGCGGGAGTCCGAAACAGGATCCTTTTACCCATTCAAGAAAAGTTGTATTTTTCCCAGTATATTCCTGACTGTATATGCTAAATATCCCAAAACCTCCCTAAACTGGCATTGACTCCAGCCGATCCCTACCTATCGCTCGTCGATTCTTAATTGGGATGATTAGTGTCTAGGTTAACACAGAGAAGACACGAATATCGGAAAGCCGCTCCAACTTGCGTCGAAATAGGGTAATGGACGCAGCTTCTCTCCACAATTTCAGGAGGTCAGAGATTGTAACGATATAGACAGTAACGATGTATACGCCAAGGAGACCAACGTATAACTTGAACATCAACTCATCTCCCTATCAACCATGTCCTCACGAAGCAGAATACTAGCAAGTTACCTTCATCACTTGCAAGAACATTAGCTGACAATAATACAGGTCACTGGTGCTTCAGGATTCGTTGGTTCTCATATTGTAAACCAACTTCTCCGAACTGGATACGCCGTAAGAGTGTAAGTCTTGATATCTGTTGTTTCGCGAGCATTTTTCACGGTTACACCATCAGGGTATCTCGTTCGCTTAAAGCAGAGCAGCTGCGGAAGAATTGTTCCGACCCCAATTTTGAAGTGACGGTCGTCGATGATCTTATTGCAGGTGATTTCTCCGAGGCTTTACGGAGTATGTCTCTCATACTCATATCCCATGGTCCTTCTTTTTAACAAACACTTAAGGCATCGCAGCTGTGATTCATGTTGCATCACCCCTACCTTGGGCACAGGACATCAAGCTGGAGGTTTGAACACCCCCTTCTATTCTTCTGGCACTCAAAATGCATCTTTAGGTCGCTATAGGCAGCACAATGAATGTCATTCGTCAAGCATATGCCAAAAAGGTGTACAAAGTTATCCTGATTAGTAGTTTCGGCACAACATTTACTACAGGGGAAGAAATAAATGATGGCTCTCGCGTCATCACCAATAAAGGTGCGTCCATTTTACCAGCACGAGCTTCCCATCATTCATCTGCTTTAAGACTGGAGAAAGGTGACTGAAGAAGATGTGAAGCCCGACGCACCGGGTTGGGAAGTTTATCTTGCGTCGAAAACTCTTGCAGAGCGTGCTGCATGGGATTTTGCTGAATCGCACCCAGAGCTCGACCTAACCACTAGTGAGAATCCACTTCTCCATCTTTTATCCAAACAGTCTCTTGCTGACCACTGTTAACCAGTCCTCCCGCCTTGCATCTATGGCCCTCTTGCACCTGCTCACGTGGTCTCAGACCCATCCTTGGCAGGGCTTAGCACCAACCACTGGCTCTATCAACTAGTCACACAGCCAACTGCGAAATACCCAGATGTCAATATTCTACAAGCCGTAGACGTTCGCGATGTCGCTACGGCTGCCGTGCGTGCTCTTTCCGTTCCCAAGCCACGCCCAAGCGAGAGGCAGCAACAACGGCGGATCCTTCTCCATGGCGGATCCTTCACCTGGACCGATGCCGTGCGGCACCTCGCTCGTGTGCGGCCGGAGCTGAAAGGCAGACTCGTGGAGGGTGGGAATCCGCGTGTAGATCAGGGAGATGCAACGTCCGTCTCAAGCCTTGATACGACCGTAGCTAAGGAAGTCCTTGGTATTGCGTCGTTCATCAGTTGGCACCAGATGGTGGAGGATGCGATGGACAGCATGATTCAGAGGGAAGCCACATGGGTGAATACACGGTAAGATCTCAGTCTGTGATGGCAGCACAGACAGAGTGATGTTACATGCAAGCCACCTCTGCAAATCAGAATACCCTTGTACGATAGACCGCACTCGTACAATGACAGTCCAAAGCGAGCGAGGAAATACGAAGACAGTGGATAATAAGGAAATGGTGCTAGACAAGAACTACGCTACGGTCAATAAACTATAACGTGCACAAGAAACTCGTGCTCACCTCAGTGAATAGAAGATTCACTGAGGTGTTACGGTCACGCAGTGTGACTATACAGTAGCAGTTGATCACGTGCGTTCCAGCTTGCCACGCGATTCCTTCAACAGTGGATAGTATCTACACATTCAACGCAGTCGCATTCCTAGTCAATGTGATGCTTCCTCTTTTGCCTTTACGTAATTCGACCTCGCCAACTCCCGCTTACCATGAAGTTCTAGGAGAGCATATGCCGAATTAGTTGCTTGTGTTAATTTGCAATTATCGTTTCTAGACGTGAATACTATAAGGCAGGCAGTGGCAAGAAGAAGAGCATATGGATAGGCGCAGGCAGCTGCGAGGCTCACAGGAGACAGCAATAGCCGTCGAGGGCCATCAAGGAATGGTTCACAGCCGACATTAACCTCTATTTTTAGGATAGTTCATGTGCACGAACCAATTTTTCAATTAGTGGACCGTTCCTGGGTGTCTACTCTCCAGTACCCGTGGCTAGCGACTATTGTCTGCGTCGCTGGTTGAAAATAACCAGTCGTCCCACTCTTTTCTCACAACCTTGAGCTCGCTGCTTTCTCCATCACTACTAATAGCCTGTTTCCCATAGACCCCTTCATTGAGTGCACGCAGAGCGAATGGCACCAGGCACCTCAGGTATACTGATCCCGCTGCATCAAATACCTGGCCAGCGACTTCTCTATCTTCTCCATGGTCTTTACCCTCTACCTTGACAGCCTTGGCTTTGGCTAAAAGTCCGCGACCTACAGCCGAAAGTGATGCCTCGAGCAGATTGTTCACTTTGGGAAGCACTGACACGGGCGCCAACAACCGAAGCGAATTAAGTGCTGTAAGGACGGAATTGGTGTACGTTGCGAGTAGGGGATATGACGATAATATGGTAGGTGCAACATGCACTGGTGAATTTTTGTCCACTTCTGGGTGTGACTGTTGTGGAAGAGAAGCTAGCAATGAAGGGGTGATAAACCAAATGGATGGAGGATGTGATGCATTTTTCTCCATTTGACTCAAGAAATCGTCAGAAGCGCTCAAAAAGGACTTTGTCGCTGTCATTAGGACAGCGTCGACGAAAGGTTGCTGGAGTAGCGATCGGAAGTCGAGTCCAACCCTTGAGAACGACGTGGCGCAGTAGGTAAGTTGAGTGAGGAGAGAAGCAAGAGATGTTGGATCCTCTATCTGAGGAACTGCGTTATTGAGAAGACCCATGAGTTGTGCTACCTGGGTGTGGGTATATGTTTGGAGAAAGTGCAACAGCGTGGCACACTGTTCCACGTTTTCAGATGCACGATCGAGGAAAATGCTGGTATACTGTGTCACGACGTCATAGACACCCTCCCTGAAAGCATCGACATATCGCCGAAGATATCGTGCATGGTCGGTCCGCTGTCGATCAATGCTGCTGAACACACCCTCCAGATACATGGCTCGACTTGTCAAAAATGCAAGGGCGAGCTCCTCTTCATCGAGTGTTCCCATTCGGCGAAGGAAGTTAATCGCCTTGAAGAGAGCAGGTAGCTTCGCTGGCTCTCGTAAGAGCGCTAGAAGCTGAGACGACATTAGCCTAATAGCTTGTTCTGCTTCTGTTGCTACGTCTATGATAACAGGAACCGTGGGAAATCGTGCAAGAAGTGATGATGTGTGCGCCGAGAGGTCCATGGCTTCGGAATAATAGCCATTCCGGACACATGTATCAATCAGTTGGGGTATTTGAAGAATGTCAAGAAGCTTGTCGTGTTGCTCGAGGACGAGTGCGGCTTTCCTGCGCTGGGATTGGATAGTCTTTGTCGACGATGCGAAAACCTGGGTTTCCGATTCGAGTGTAGGGATCGACTCAAGCAAGGCATCCAACGAAGAAGAAAACGAGTTCAAGCAGTCAGATAGGGTAGAAGATGTCGAATGGAGAGATAAAAAGGTGGAGTACTCTGACGTACACAGGTTGGTGAGCTGTGAGGTGAGTGTATTAATCTCATTGTTGAGTGTTTGAGGTTCTGCGAGGAGTGATGGTAATGGCAGCGAAGTCAAGTACGCGAGATATGAGGATGCCTGAGGAGAAGAAAAACAATTTGGCCCTTGTGATTGAGAGGATAACAAGTCGGCTAAGGTGGGCAATGGCAATTCTGAGGAACTCGTGCCCTCTGCTGCGGCTGTCATATTCTACAGGGATATTCGACGAAGGAAGGTGTTTATCAGTGTCTGTAGCTTTGTGGTAAAATATTTGAAATGAATGCACCTATAGTCTGAGGCCTTTAAGCACAGGACTGCGTGCCGGACATTTACCCGCTAGTCGCGGGTTCCGCACTCAGCTGTGATGAGCGGAGATTGAAAGTTTCCCTGGAAGCTTGACTGATAATAAGCACAAGGGAAATATACATGGCTTCCACAACATTTGAATCACATCGTTCGTGAGGGCCTGAAGATATTCATCATTTGAGACTCTGAATACCATTTCTTCAAATTGCGCGATTCACTTGCAAGGCGCTGGAGTTTCCGAGTTGTAGATTTACTACGACGATAAGTTATTGCCAGGCTATGGAAGATACCACATAGTATAGATATACAGAGCGCGCAGAAGGCAATCGAGAAGCATCAGGGGTGCTTCGCTTTTGATGCATTAGATAAAACTGCCGGCAGATGACGGAGCACGGCTTGACAGGTTGAGCTGAACTTGAAGATTGGAACGGCACAATTATGAATAATATAAAACTTTCGACTGGGTTTGTTTTTAGACGTCCGACGTAGTGTTATATCATAGAAGAAGAAAAAAGACATATAAATAAGATAACTTATGCTGCTTTCTCTAGGTAGTCTGTTACATCGTGTCGAACCATTAATAGACCATCTATCGTACCGCATATCACTTCTTATACCCTTCAAGATTCACTTTTCCTTTAACTAAACTGCGTTTGCACGGGTCGACAACGGGCCAGTCGTTATAGTAGGCTCTGGAATAGACCAACCAGAGCGTTGACATGTGCTTGTCGCACCCCATTTTGCGAGGTCGCGATGGGCAGCTTCACGGAGATTGATGAGCATGCGGACTGTAAAGACGGAATGCATAACGCGCTGCATTCTGTAGGCTGTTATGCAAATGCTTCCCAGGTGATATTCAAATGGAGGACTAACAGTATGAGGGATGCACCAGGCTATTGGGAGAATGAATTAGTGTTAATATTGTGCAGAAAAAATTATGTCTTTACCGCTAACAATATGATGATGATGTTGAGAAGTGAGAAACCTATATTGGGATAAATCACGCCGTTGAGAAACAATCAAGAGAGGAGCATGGAAGTATACCGAGTAAAAGTACATAGTACATGAGACCTTCAGAATCACACCCAATGAGTAGATAGAACAGCAGAGTGCTATTATTATCTCACCGTCTCGATACAACGTGACGGCTAGGTTTGACTTGCTGAATCGGACTAGGTCATTCAATAAGCCCGCCAATTTGTATGCGACATTCTGTAATACATACAGTGTGCTACTCCCCTGTATACAGTCAGTACCAGAATGGCTATGATAGCGGTATTTAGCAAACGGAATATGACAGAGGAAAAAGCGTACCTGACTCGAATATACTGATAATTATATAACCAGCAAACAACACGCGACCGGGGGATGTTGACATCCAGCAGCTCAACAGTCGTGGGACTGGACTCGCGCTGACTGTATGAAAGGGAGAGACATTAGCCTTCCGTTCCTTTTGTCAGTAAATTTCGGGTTACATTTTACAGTCTTCCACCCAGAGTAGGCAAGTATTGATGTCGGGACGATCATGAGAAGTATAGTCGAGAGAAGGATGAGGGCTATCTTGCGATCATGACCCCATATGATCCAGGTTCGGAACGCCAATGTCACTGCCAGGGTGATCAATGACACACTAATACTAACGGAGAAGGAAAGAGGCAAACTGTACATTCTGAAATCAGTATGCCGACCATGATTAGAGCTGGAGACAGTATATAATTATTGTTTCAACGCAAAGGAGACCACAGGGGCTGTTGGAGGGTAACTTACAACCCGACAGAAGGTAAAGGAGTGTGCACAATTCTGGAGAGACTGATGCGGGTGCCAGATGAACTTTTGAATAGTGCAATCAATAGCTATGACGAGCAGCACGCAAAGGGACGCACAACTTAAATTTAAAAACACATCGGTGAAAACAAGATATTTGGTGGAAAAGAACAATATCTTGACAAGACTCCAAGGTGCAGGCCAAACCAGTTTGACCTCGAGACCCAGCGTTAGTGTGTGGTCGTATACCTTTGAAGGTGTTAAGCTGTCAACATATACTAGCAAATAATTTGATATACCAATATTGCTAGACTCGCTACTACGAAACAATTAGTAGCAGTAGGTTCAAAGTATAGAATACTGAACGAACGATTACAGTACTAATCACTAGATCAGTATATTCAAGTGCATGGAGCAGACACAAAACACACCGTTGATATTCTGCCTGATTCCAGAATAGAAAAAAAAGACTGTGAATGAGTGACGCTCATGGCAGTGGTGAATTACAGATTATGCCCAACATGCAGCGATATATAGGTAGCGTTGCCCTACAATCCATGGAGCTGCCATTGGCACCGTCACAGCCTGAGGCAGAGACATCTTGATAGGCCCTTCGTTCCAAGGTTCAGCATAGTGAGATAAATCTCTGTTCCATATCAGGGGACAATCTTGGCCTTCCACATCTCACAGAATGACCGGCGCCCCTGCCACGTCAAATGCGAGGCCGTGGTCAGCTTTGGGTAAGTTGACAATATTAGAATTGACAGCTGTGCATCTCTTCGATGTTTCTGATCATCTCTTCCAGCGAGCCCCAGCCTGACCAGAGACACTAACGAAGTGAGCACGTCCACTAACTCGGAGTCAAACGTGAGCCCAACGGTGAATGGCAAAGGAAACATGGATCGATTCCGAATGCAACGTAGAGTCCACAAAAGAGCCCACGAAGATGGAATATGGTAGGCGAAACTGCGGTCTACTGGACAGACAGATCTATCATGATATCTAGCAACCCGCCTTCCACAAGTCCGCGGCAGGCCGAGTTGAGCCTGATGGTCAATCCTTTGACGTGACTGGGAAAACCTGTCCAAACCTGTGCTTGATAGAAAATACTTCGTGTGAATGATCCACTAAGCCCTAAAGAGGTATTGCTAGAAAGCTATGCACCATGGCGTAGCACCAAACATCTTAGGTGTTGAGTAATATGTAATCGCCTATGTAGTAACCTCTCGCTAGCTACACAATCCTGCCACCCGCCACCAGTAATATACCATCTATCAATACACTGCGTGACAGCGTAGATCGATGCGTGAAAACGCCTAGGCAATCAACATTGTATCACGTTATTACTCATTCATGAAATACTGCACGTCTCAGTGAGTTTAGCTTTTGTGTGCACCCTGTCTCCCCCCTCAGCCTACGAGCACTTGTCCTTGAACTAGTGGAGTATGTGGCAAACGATATAAGCCATCATGTTGTCAACCTCAGCCGATTTGCACTCTGCTAGTCAACATCTAAGTCATCCCCTGGTGAGAAAGCTCTTCAAGCTATACTTAAGTCTCTGTATAAATGGCAGTTTCATCTTGATCACCATCCCAGGTCACCCGCTATCCCGAATCACGGAAATACCCACAAAAATTCCATCCTCGCATAGATCGACATCCTTGAGCCGGTGATTTGTTTATCAACTCGAAGACCTCGATTCCATCTTGGTACGTCGGCGTCGTCTACTCCAGCCAATCATCTGAACTCTGAAGAATGAATTTGGGTGGAGACTGATTCGGGGCTGTGCCAGAATCATATCGCTATGTTGACATCGCCATGCACTGCCAGAGTCAACCACCAGGGGAATGGTACACTTTTGTTGGCCTCTGAATCAAACCTTCGTATCCAAGGAATTATCTCCCAATTTGCCAATGAAGAGTCACCGAGCCAGGTAAATCAACAGGCCAAAGGAAAATGGTTTACAGATGGCCCGTCAGCGTAACGTGTTTGGTCAATCAACAGTGCGAGTGTAGCTATAGCGGCAACTTTACAGTAATCCAGTCAGTGCCTTCACCAAGCATCAGCGTGTCAGCGACATGCAAGACGGTTCTCAGACATGTTTTGAAAGCAATCATGTTTCGAAAACGATTCAACAGAGGCCCGATGTGTGAGTAAAGGAAGAACCAAGCTTTAAGATGCAATTGAATGAGGGATAGGGGGCACACAGTACCATAGACGCCCATAGACGCCCGTAGACTCTTGCGTTAGCATGGTGGTTCCCCTGGCCTGACCATGGACGGCGCGAAGCCACCAGTGATCATTATCGACATCGTCTGTAGTATCCTCACCTCAAGTCATAATTACAGCTGATGCTGCGATCTGTCAGGTTCTGGAGCGCCAGACGACGAAAGAAGTGCTGCGCGCTTTACTGCACTCTATTCTGTTTCATCGGCTTTTAGGAACCGTGAAACCGCACACTTCTGTGGTTTATGATGTTACACTGGTACGTAAATGCGTTGGCGCTGTCGTATACTCTCATCTCTGCTTCGTGTGAGCAGCCAGCCGTGAAGGACCCAGAGATTGAGCAGCTGGTAGACGACAAGGTCAATACCTTTTGGAGGGCTGTCGAAAGGGGGAGGCACAAGCGTGGTCAGGTATATGTCCCCCTCACCACAGACCTCAGATCCATTCAATACTTAAGGCTAGATCGTTCTTACCATGGCTGAGAAGCGGCAGAAGAAGTGGACTGTGACACAGATATTCAGCCCAGTGGAGGTGAATGAGCCACCGTTTGACTGTCGGAGAATGTGCTGAGTAAAGCGTTCAATTTGTATAGGAAGAAGTGGCATGGGAAGAATGGTTGGCCCCTAATCCTCCAAAATTTCCGCTCTCACTGTCTCCATAGGATTATCAACGCTGAGTTGCGGCAGCCACATACAGACCGTGGTACAGTCCTTTGTTCGGCTGTGGACTGTGCTTTGTTCTTATCCACAATTAGATCGTCAAGCATTGAACGCTACTCTATCCGTGGCACTCACGGACGCGCTGCACAAGATCCTTACGCATACCTCTTCTGAGCGCGGACGCTCAGCTGTTCCGCTCATCACAAACCCATTCAACGGTCTATCACCGTTCCCGATTAACATACACGTCAATGTTGGCGGGGTCGAAGTCACTTGACATATATTGGCTTTTCCTAGAATGCTGTAAGGAGGAAATGTTGTACTAGTATAATTGCTTACCGTAGGGCGCCTCCAAGCTCTGCTAAACTTGGGACTTAACAGTTAGCTGACGAGCTCTTTTTAACTGTCGCACATTAGTTACATTCAGTGTTTACCAGCCGTATTCCGCGGGAAATGAGAGAGGCTATGAATGATGCTATGCGGCTGGCGTTGTGAGCGCCGCCAGAAACGTCGGACTCGGAGTTAGCAAAAATCCTGCGGCGCTGGGTGCTGAGAAAGAGTTCGAAGTCAGCCGGCGTACCCGAGAAGAACAATCCAACACAGATATATCAACAATACCTCCAAATCATTTGCTACCATGCTCTGAGTTTGGTTCCTGATTAAAATGTTCGGAGTGCCACCTTTTCCCGGTCTCACATGGCAAAAGTGTGGAAAAGCCGTTTTCAGACACGATCACCAAAGCAATGTGACAGTGAAATTCGACTAGTAAAGCCTGTACTATGAGAAATTCTTGATCAAGCTATTTCTTCTTAGTTGGCTTTGTTACATTGCGATAGTAACATTCAAGTCAAAGCAACTGGGTATTCGTGCAGAGTCAACAAGACAGTCGCAGTTGCTAGTGTCGCATTTTTGGTCTAGTTGGTAAGGTCTGATCGCACTGTAAGCACCCTCGTCGCGTTGTGTGCTGTGAACATACCATAGGAATGTCAGGTCAGCGAGCGGGGTGTTCGATTGGTGGGAGCGGACTGGGGAACCTGATTTCCGCGTAAGGAGCAGAGCTGCCTTACAGAACCCACTTCCAAAATGGGTGGCGTTGTGGCATAACTGCACGCAACATTCTGAGAATAGCTCGTCCATAGAGGGACATTACCAGCAAGCCTCCTCCACCTCAATTTCGCCCCAAAAAACCTAAATTTGTGCCCCCCCAATCCCTCCGAATCTTGACGTCAATATGGCTACTTCTGGCTCTATCTATCGCCGATTAAAGCTTGAAACACATGAGTTAGAACTTGGAAAGAGAGTGCGTGATGGTACGGGAAGGGTGTGACATGTCACAAGGCCGATCCCGCGATCGCGGGACCAGATGTATGTAAGCACAACGTACCGCGTCAGACTCACCCTTCGATCCTTTTAGCGCTGTATAATGAACGGAGATGTGGAACAGGTCGATTGGCCTGGAAGATATCACCACATCGACCAAATACTTGAGAAGCCTGGTCCCCGCACAGATCCCGACCAATTCTCCCCTGGAAAACCGGCAAGCAGCTTCCCGCCTTGTGGCATGCAGGCTGTTCATTGCATCATGCACACTCTTCTGCAGGTCAAAGATTTTCTACGAAATAATTGCAAGATATTATGCATAGGTGCTGGGGGTCTTGGGTGCGAAATATTGAGCAACCTTGCTTTGAGTGGGTTCAAAGACATCCATGTAATCGATATGGACACCATCGACATCAGTAATCTCAATCGTCAATTCTTGTTCCGGTGAGCACATCTCTTGATTTCAATGGAGCCATGAAGGTAACACAGGGAAGTCCGGCTGATGTGGGGCGACCAAAGGCAATTGTGGCTGCCGAGTTCGTAATGAAGAGAGTCCCAGGTGTGACGGTGACGCCGTGAGGTCAGAATTCTCCCCAAGGAACTCCTATTCATAGCATTTCAATGAAGTTATTACGGAAAAATACAAGACAAGGACGAAGGATACTATATGCAATTTCATATCATCATCTGTGGTTTGGACTCTGTCGAAGCACGACGATGGATGAACGCCACTCTAGTTAACATGGTTGACCCGGAAAATCAAGAGAGTTTGAAACCCCTTATTGACGGTGGGACGGAGGGTATGTATTAAAACATGACTACATGTTCAGAATTGATTGTCCTGTCCAGGATTCAAGGGTCAAGCTCGTGTCATCTTCCCCACAATTACTTCTTGTTATGAGTGCTCGCTGGACATGTTGAACAAACCAACCGCTTTCCCGATCTGCACAATCGCGAATACACCTCGTCTCCCTGAGCACTGTATTGAGTGGGCCTCAGTGCTCGAATGGCCAAGAGTCCACAAAGGTGGGTATTTGTAGTGATTCAAGTGCACAGCATAGCTCATTCTGTTGAAGACGAGAAAATGGACACCGATAATCCAGATCATATCGGATGGTTGTACAATGTTGCAGCTGCGCGCGCAAAGGAGTTTAACATCGAGGGCGTCACTTGGTCGCTCACTCAAGGTGTAGTCAAGAATATTATCCCTGCCATCGCATCTACGAATGCCATCATTGCCGCATCGTGTTGTAATGAGGCATTTAAAATTGCCACCTCCTCGGCACCCTATCTAGACAATTATTTCATGCTTATCGGCACAGATGGCGTATATTCTTACACCTTCCAGCACGAGAAGCGAGCAGACTGTCCTGTCTGTGGGCAAGAAACACATGACATGGACATTGGCAAGGAATGGACCCTCGAACGTTTGATTGAAATGCTTGTTGAACGTCAAGATTTGTGCGTACATTTCTCGCGTATTATTGATGTAGCCTTTTTCTCATACTTTATCAGCCAAATTAAGAAACCCTCACTCTCAACGCCTTCGCCCATTCACCCTGCTAAGCAGCAGCTCTATTGGCAAGCTCCGGTACAGCTTGAAGAAGAGACACGTCCAAACTTGGAAAAGAAGCTTGTCGATCTCGTACCCAATAGAGAGGAGATTACTGTCACATCAGCGTCATTACCATTTAGCCTGTCATTGCGAATTAATTACGTATGATGTAAAGTTTACGCAGTCGTATCTGGTGTACTTTCATCATTGCTAGAATAAGGATCATTTCACAGCGCCGACAAATTTTTGCAATGTCTGATCAAGCTTCGTATGGCGCAACTGGCCTGAATACTGCCAAGAAAGGCGACAGACTTGTAGTAAGTCAACCAATCATCCAGAGAGATGCATGTCTGTCTGCATTTTTTCGGGTACACGGCTTGCATCCAGTGATGGCAAGGGCGCGATGGTTAAGCGATTCATAGATAGACTATTTACTGCGACGCAGGACTCAAAAGCCTATAATTCGAAGGTCGTCATGATATGTAAAAGCCAACAACCTGAACACCGCCACAGGAAGAACAGGTGCGCAAATCACGGTAAACATTGATCCGATCAGGTGCGACTGCAGAAGACAGATAAAACGTGGTCGAAAGTACAAGGACGGGCGCTGACTCTGCCAATCTTCTCGTGCTGGCGCTGCTAGTGGCACCAAGGCACACAATGTGTGGGTACCCACATCCTGACGGGTACCCACATCCTAGTGACTTGAGGTCAGTGAACCTTCGATCAGGACAAAAGTTTCCAGTGGTAACGTGCTAGTTACACCCGGTTTCCTGCTTACATAATATTTAGGCGACCCTTCAATACATTTCTCTCCGAGTCCTGTGGTTCAGCTCAACCTGACCAGTTTGCATGCACTCAGAGTCCAGAACAACATAGCCTTTCAAGATTTTTATTTTACTAGAATTTTGCGTGCTCAATCGCGCAGTCCTTGACGCGCAGTCCTTGAGGCACAACGTTCGCTCCCGGTGATTTAAAAAAACAAAAGAGCCACTGTGGTAACTTCCATTCAAGAACTCTCTCCGTCATTGGTGGGAAGAAAAATTATGATAGGCATTGACGTCGCGTGGCGGAACCTTGATGGTTCAGCATAATTGTGGATAGCTTGGCGCACATGCGTATAAGAGCGTACGGGTGAAGGGAGTAGCGGTTTGCATCCTAGTGAACTTTCCTCATGTCCTATCAACAGCGCTACCAAGCACAAAATACTTCTACAAATAATACGACGCAAGGCATCCCTGGATACTATACTGGGCAAAATATGTCTTCTTCGCAAGGTGGCGGTAGCTCCTTCTATACTTCTGGTATGATCTGCTCGCCACTATAAGCTACCTTCAACTCATCACCAATTTCTTATTATTGTATTCGTTTTTCGTCTCCGTTTCTATCTCTTGTGCGACATTCAACCTCCGTCTGCCATACCTCCAACTTTTTGCCTTTGTAATGATGTTGTCAAAATGCCACAGGACCCAGGGGTATGCTTATTTACTTATTCTTGCGCCATGTAACGCCAATCTCACGAGAATACAGGTGCTCAGCCTGCACATGTCCAATCAAGTCATTATTGCAACGCAAGTACTAGCTCGAGGGACACCGGTAAGGTTACGACTTGAGTATACGAAGCCTAACTGAAGACTGTCTCCACTAGGACACAAACCCTATGGCGGTGGCACAACGCAACCTGTGTGTATATCTCCCCGTTCCCCTGTCAGAAACTCTACAATAACCTTTCCTCCCAGCACAACTGGACTGAACGGGGCAGCGCGACACCGGACTCTGCTCTTCACCATCTGGTTGCGCAACACTCGCGTGATGGGGTTGTGTCGTATTTTTGTAATTGGGAAGGGTGCACATACCCTGTTGGATTCGCCAGACACTCCCAGGTAATCGCGCACATTCGATCCGCGCACATCCACGAAAAACCATTCTCATGCACAGCTTGGTTCGTATTCACGCCTACTCATGTATTGAACGCGGCCACTTATTCGCCACACAACAACCCCAGCAATGCAGCGTTTGAGCGCAGACAGGATGCAATTAAACATGTCGCTTCCTTGAACACCACTAAACAGTATCTGTGTAGCAACTGGTATGTACCGATCTTTTCTTATTCGGGAAACGGTTCATTGACAGTAAATTTGACAGCGCGCGCACGTTCTCCTTGAAAAAAGAGCGAGATATCCACGAAGATTCCTGCTTACCTCCGAATCAGGACCCCGCGAAAGCGCCACGACGGGTTGTCGGCCACTACCGAGTGTGATCGCCCACTTATTAAGTTTTTCATTTGCAAAAGACGACATAGACTTCTTTAGAGACAGAGATCAAGTTATTTTCTGAGGCTGTCGTTATTAAAACTGCTGTTTAGACTGCGCGTGTATATACACATAGAGTTCACAACATAGTTTCGTCGAATCTGATAGAATCATATATACACCCAAAGTGTAGGATTTTCTTCTACTGTCTTTTTTGTTATTCCATTATGGCGTGCTCCAACGGAGGTTTCATGCTTACGGCACTCTTGACATCATATGAATTGAGAAGGAGTTCCAAAGGCGTACGCAAGGATGAAGTTTTAAACGAGCCAGTATCCATGGCTCCTCGCAGTATTGCAAGCACTCAAGGATGCGTGCAGAAAGACAGTGTAGAAGTACGGAAGTGAGCGCTGGAACGACGAAATGCACTTTATAGAACGCATCCTGGTGCCTCGGATGAAGAAGACGATCGTATCTCCCAGGTCCTATATGGGGGGAGGAGACCTCCTTGGTGTCCACACGAATCAACACATGGTGCCAGACATACAAGGAAGCCTTCAAGACATTGTTGATGCACCTGGCATGCGGGCTTTGCCTTGCCTTATGTCAGGGGGTTGTCCAATAGCACGGAAGTAGGGAAGTCAGCGGGAAATGAAATGCCCCGTATGCATAGCCCCTGGTGCGTCTGATGGTGGTGGTGGAGAAGACGGCTGTGTCTTTAACTTCCATGTAACGGCATTTTTCGACAGGCTATACAAAAATGAGCGAAGTCGACCAGGCAAGGAAGTTCCGAATCCTAGAACAGCACATACAATCGTCGCCGTGAAACATATTTAGCGTTGGTGTTGACAAGCGAGCATGTCCTATATATCAATGCCAAATGTCCGGGAGTCGAAAGTATCATTGGCACCTTGGCACCTTGGCAAATCAAACACGAAAACGGCAGGAGAATGACGTTGCGTATGCTGCCTTCGGCGCCGTAATCAACTCCATCGTTTAATGCTCAGCTTCCAGGAACTGAAACACCCTTGACAGAAAACAGCGCCGAATGTGAGTATGGTGTCCAAGATCCCGGGTCTGTCAGAAATAGCTAACGCGGTGCACTCTCGTGACTAAGCGATGAGGATCGCTGCGTGTCCTGAGTATTTGTATGTTGATGTCTAAAATTATTAGCATAGTGAATTGGGACATTGTCGATTTATCTTTCTGGAATTGAATAAATCGCTTTCAAGCAACCCGCAGTCAAGCAACATACAGGTTCCAAAGGCAACTTAACTGTCAGAAGCGAGTGGTGGAGAGTTCGTGCAAATGCATTGAGGAAGAGTGACGCGAACTTGGCAGCATCATCATGTATCTATTCAAATGCAAGCAAGATAAGAGTGATGTTGGAGAAACAGGATGTTGTCTCTTTCACATGAGTTTCACGCTTGTAGTGACACTCGAGCCGCAGCAACCGTAAGCATCCAACCCTGGAAAATACAGTATGAAAGAGAGTCACATATGTCGCCCAGGTTGAATTTGTCGTACTTTGGGTGGCGCTATGCACGGTCGCGGCTGAATGTCGAGGATCCTTCTACATGAAATGATTGAACGGTTACTTGACAGCTTCTTGGATGGCAGTTGCGACCATACATCGAGTCGAATTCCACGATCATTCGGGATGTGGTGTAGTTGATAGAAGCAGTATGTGTTAGGAATATATACAGCAGTTCGTCATGATTCAATCGGAGATGTAGCGTGTGCTCAAGGAAAGATGAAAGACAGATAAACTTAACTCGGTGCCTGATGCGTCCAATTTAATTCGTATATTCAATAGCTCCATCTTTACTATTGCTTGAAAGTCCCACGCATTGAGAATTGTATTAAAGGCTTCAGAAGTGCCATAGTTGGATATCACGGTGCTTTGGACTGATCGATGACGGTTTTAGAAGAGTTCCGACGGCTGATCTGAATGGCTTGAATGAAGACAACACCAGACGTCGTTTGAGAGTTAGAACTTAGAAGTAGACAAGTTGTACGTGTTGCGGTTAACTTGACAGCCAGTGGATCACAGTACTTAAATGGTGATTTACAGCCCATTCATATATAGGGTTCGAGAAGTACAATGCGCTAACTTCGACTCGAAACAACGACTTAGGCGCTAAACATTTAGATTACCATCCACTCGGATTCGGGCTATGATAAGTGCGCCTAGCTGGATGACTGGTCGAGAATGACTTCTCATGTCGCCGGACCTTCCTGAAGCGCCCGACAACTTGAAAAGAAGATGCTCAACGGGCCTGAGAATGACGGAAAGTGTCCAATTCTTTTACGACAGGTGCATCATGGATGTCAAATACGCTATCATCCTACAATCCTGCGCTTCAGTGGATTGAAAACTTCCATGCTACATACTATCTCGTATCACGTATGCGCACCTAAGTACTGATAACTGTTATAACAGATTAAAACCCATACAGGTGAACTGAGACAAATCAATTTGCGCGGCTATATGTCAAGAGCGGTGCGTAGCTTGAGCCCTCATCGATGTCGACCCAGAATGCATCTTGAAGCAAGGCATCTGAACAGTGCAGCTGCGCCTTTCTGCTATAAGCCATGCGTAATTGACCCAACCGACGTACAGCGGAGGCTACCGGTCCGATGCTGCGGGTATCAACTCACTCTTAAGTTGGTCTCCGTATGAGCAGCAATCTGGATGGGGTTAGGAAAGTTTCACGTTGAGGAAGCCCACACCTCTCCCATTCTGAGTTCGACTCTAGGGGGGATTAACAGTTGATATGTGTAGGTGGCCGCACAGGCTGGAACGGGGAAGAAATCCATCAGGAAGCGCTAATCACTGATTCGGCTGCTGCTTTCCTTTGAGAAGGATCGTACGAAACGTTTCGGGTCAAGCCGAGGAAAGAAAAGATGCCCTACGCCACGTGGAATAAGGCCAGGGGTCTTCCTTGTCTTCCTCAAAGGCGCTGAGAATCGTCAGTGTCCAAAAGGCGGCTTCTAGTGTCGTCGAATACGTGCCAGAGTCCGTCCTTGTTTTCTTGTTCACTCGAGGTCAGTGACTTTGAGTACGAGGATCATCCTTAGGGAGAGTGAACCCGGGGCCCATCTCATTATCAAGGGTGGCATCTCGGATGACCGCCACGCCACTAGCACGCGTATCGTTTCCTACGCGAATGATTTGAAAGCAGCAAAAGACTAACAGCTTTTGGTGACGGGCGTCACTGTGACTGTAGCCGTTCAATGGTAATAATACATTTAAATAGCATCATGATAGATAGGAGCGGTCCGAGTTGCAGTATTTGTCTAGCTGTTCACAGTGGTTATGAACAGGGCCTTCCTAGCTCACGTGACATGTGAGTGCACTTTTTGGCCGTCAGGACTAGGCTATTGAGGCACCGTACCTCGACGAAATGATTATACCTGCTCCAGCTGGTCTTTAATGCTGTGCACCTCCACAGCACATTGAAATCCATTATACAAGGCTGCCAGATGTCAGGGCTGCCGCAAGTACTATCTCGGCATCACGAGACGTGGATCACCTGCAGGCTTCGTGATGGATTTAAACGGGTTTAGCGCCTGGCAGACGCGCTCAACCTTGATTCTAATTGAACGATGTCAAAGGGGAGTAGGAGCCTGGTCCTCGGCGTGTAGCGCGTGGTCGAATTTGGCCCATCCTTCTCGGATGCTGGCGAGCTAAATAGCTGCCGGATCTCCGATGTTCTCTTTCGCTTCGAGAGTGAATGCTTGTTTAGTCGGGCTCACAATACAATAACAATCCCTGTTCTGCGGAGCTAACTCTACTCTGGCACTGACAGCTTATATCCCAAGCTTCCTGGCATCGCTACGACGCCCCCTCTCGTGTGCACCACCATGCCTCAAACCTCTCAGCAGGTTCACATGAGCCAATACACTCGTAGGCTTGAGCAACTTTCACCCGTCACTGATGACTTCGACCCTGACTCTGGTACGTCTCTTCGAGCCAACACCCCCACTGTCCAGCTCCTAACTATGCACTATGAATCTTCCTCCTTTTCACTGTCCCGCGACACCCATCGCTCGTGTGTTCTTCCTTCCCACTGTAGAGCCAGAGGCTTGGTCAGGTATGCCCAACTTACCCCTCGGTACACGAGACTTTCCGTTAATCAATCACCTTCACTATTACAATAGCAGGCGCTCAACCCCAGCCTCATCACACCCCGTGGTTCTTAGAACCAGGAACAAGTTCACGGGATGTAAATGCGCGTGAGCATCCCACCTCTTCCATCCCCGTTAATTTCCCCACAACAAGGTCTCCTCATGCGCTCCTCATACTCAGGACACGAGAACAACAGTCAGAGTCGACATTCATCTGAGGAGACACAAAATTCTCCTACGACGAACTCCGTATGACGTTCTCGTAGTGTTTCATCCCGAGAACGCTAATGCGATTATATCTGTTCAGAAAACAACCCTGCATGCGTGGATTCAGAGAAGTCAGGTCACACCCAGTAAAGCTCTCAATCATCTCGTTATGGAATTCACAAATGCCGGCGTGAAATCATTCTTCTGTGGATGGAGTGGTTGCAAGCACCCTGTTGGGTTTGCTCAAAAGCCACAACTAATCACACATATCCGATCTGCGCACCTTCACGAGAAGCCGTTTCTTTGTACAACTTGGTTCGTAATGACCCAGAGTACTGTTGCCGCCTCTTGGGGCCCACTAACTATTTCGCAACCAGTAACACGTTATTCGCCAGAAAGCAAGAAGCCAGTCGTCATGTTATTTCGCTGAATAGTGGTCGAAGATACAAATGCAGTGGCTGGTTCGTTGCGCTGTGATTCATCTATCCTCCCCCGACGTACTGACATAATGGCAGTCATCAGGCATTTTCTCGAAAGAACTACCGAGATGCTCATGAGGAATGTTGCATGTTCGATGAACCTAGTCGTACAACCAACCATAACCAGCGACCTCCAGACTTGCCAGGTTTCTCAGCTCGACCATGAGCTCTTCACGACGTTCCATGATCGGTCGGGGCAACCCATAACTTTTGATTTACAATACATACATAATTACCTGATGTGTATTCTGTTGTAGTGTTTGTTAATATGATATTTCGACATTCAGGACGATTTCTATATGGCTGGCATCGTGTAATGTATATTGAACAAGTCTGACGGAGACTCATAATACCCGGGACAAATAAAAGAAAAATTCAAGCGCTTTCGACCTTTTCGACACCGAACTTTTGGATCATGGACTCGAGTAATTGCTCCACTCTCGCTAGTCGATTTTCCATTGACATCACCGCTTCGTCACGGTCTACCACTGGCTGACATCGAACGAGAGTGTGTTCCTCGTTGTGATTCTTAACCAATACGCCACTCTGTTCCTTGCTGTGATCGCCAATCGAAATGCCATTCTGTTCTTTGCTGTGATCAATCGGTATGCCACCCCGTTCCGCGTCGCAGCTCATGCAAATAAAAGTTTCCTCTGTGCGCGGCTGAGGTAAGGATGTGTTTTGAGGGTTAGAGGGTTAGACGCAAACATACCTTGGCAGTTCACACAAAACCAGCATGGCTGGGAGACGGGCTTCTTACAACCAATGCAATGTGGCGTCGTTTTCTCCACAGTGGACAACCTCTTCTTCGCCATATCAACGCTTTTCACGGGTCTCCCACCATCGGGAGCTGGTCGTGGCATCGCCCCTCGCTCGAAGATCGCCCTGGATTTTTGCAGAGCTGCCTTTGACTCTCGATACAATGCTCCAAACTGTCGAGTATGTACCACCTGTCTCACTTTGACGAGATCGTGCGTGGGGAGATGGGGTCGTGGCAGGTCGGGTCGATCCTCCTTTCCAACGACTGCGGCGACGCATTCGGGAGTTTCGCACAGGTCGACTGTGTTCCACGTATATGTCGATTGACAAATGAGGCAAATTAACCGAGCACCACCAATAGTGCCCTCGCAATGATCACAGTTGAAGCTGGGTCCGGAGTCAGTGGCAATGGTCGCGCAGGGTGGCAGATTTAGAATACTCACACATGTTTTGTGGTTCTTCGGATTTGGTATTGAGCAAGTGAGTGATAGAATCGACTATCTGCCGTGGTAAACGATGCTCGCAACTTGTTAAGTTCCTCCTCCTCGTCTTCGTCGAGGTCTCGACCAAACGCATTATCACGGATATACAGCTCGATGAAGCGCTTTCTGCTATCCCTGCGTGCTTTCACGAACTCCCAAGACATGAACTTCCGGCGGACCTGGCCCTTGATGGCGGAGCAGGCATAGGTCCATAAGGCACCGACTTTATCTTCCTGGAAATCCTCGGGCGAGGGGCGGAAGCGCAAATACTCTGGTGCGGTTCGCTTCAGAACAAATATTTCGGTATGCTCGTTGTAATCCGACTCAGAGCCGCACGTTCCCATGATGGTATCAATGGATTTGTCCAACTGGCCACGCCAGTATGAGGGAAAATAGCGAACAGGGAAGGTACGCTTCAAAGATACGTTGATGAGGTTCTCCGTATCTCCAGAAGTACACTTTCCAACCACTGTGAAGCTAGTATCGCCCTCCCTTCCTGAAGTCTGGAAATGCAGTTCTTTATCGGTTGCTTTTTCCAGTGAGAAATCCATGGAGATCATGCCGTCGGAGGGAGTTGTATCTCCTCTCTCGTAGACGAATCCGTGCCAAGGTCCTAATATAGCACTCAGTGGAGAAGTCTCGACGGACACCGGCACCGCTCGTGCGGTAGGGGCGGGAACTTCATAGGCAGCAAAATCGCGTTCTTCCTGGTTCTCTGGATAATTGAGAATCCTCTTGTGATCGATGCTTTGCGCCTCTGCAGCATCGTCATACGGCTCATCGTAGAATTCCATATCCTTGATTATATCCGGAGCCCACAGACCATCTGACTCACTGTAGTGGGAATACTAGACACCGAAACGAAGCAAAATAAAACGAAGCATGGGAATGGAAAATCATGTACTGACAAGACCATGCGAGAATGTCAGGAACTCTTGTTTCACGTCCAGTTTTTGCTGCTTGAACGTCGCTGTCGCGTCGTCAGCTCCATGATAAGCATGTAAACAACAATCAAGAAGACCAACATCGTAAGGCAGTGACTCGGTCAGTCACCGCATCTAATACGTAGTCTATTGTATCCGCTGCGTCATCAAGTTCGTCCGGATGCAGGTGCATATTTCGACTTAACCTGAAAATTTCAAAATGGTGCTTGAGCAGAATATAGAGTAGTGGGAGAATAAACTAGAAACAAATCATAAGCCTGAGTATGGACTATTGCAGATGAATGACCTTCTTACTCGTTCAATTCGTCCGGGTCCTGTGATCAGAGTCAGGGTATCACGAGCATCAATGTCGTAGTTCACTTTCTCCAAGGCTGTTCTGAGTCTTGCTTCCTCTGCTTCTACATAGCTCCTGAATTTTGCCTGGAGCCCTTCACTGATGCTGCAAGGTGTCACTGCAGTCTGAAGAGTCACAATACCATTATAGACTGATGATAAGTATTCATTGATTGAATCCATGTTCTCTTTAAGAATCTTCGGCAATATCGCAAACATTTTAGAGAGGAGATTCCTTATTTTTTCAGCGTAATCATAGAGTGTCTGGTTCCAACCTAATAGTAGTCACATCAGAACACTAGGTTATTGGAGATGCAGTTGACGTCACCGATCGCCCAATAGGCTATCCAATGCGGCAAGCTGGTGGATTTGTAGTGAGTAGATTACTGCCCTAGATGTATAAAATCCATACCTCCAAGACATGGGACGAGATCTTGTGAAGGCATTAACCTCGGCCACAGTAACGAAACCAGATGCATCATCATCGAACGCCTCGCTTACTGGTTGCAATCTGATGACATTAAGGTATTCGAGGGCCCACTCGTCCGTGTTATGTGTTGTTAGAATATTCGCTGTTGGTTCATCCGCCAAATGTTTCTCCATGTGCCATTTGTCATGGAAATGATCTCGTAGAGCCATGACAAAATGACGCGCTTTGACATTACCTCGCCAACCCTACGAGTAAATGAATGAACTGAAAGAAGGAAAGAAAGGATGAGATCGAATACCATTTCTTTCCATATGTCATGAACATCCTTTTAGAGGTAGTTAGTCGAGAGACGCTATAACCTGAAAGTTTAGTACTCACAGGATCAATGATCTTATCGTGAGGGCCTGCGGTAACAGCACTGATGACTCGGTCCCCCTCTCGCTTTACCAGAAGCGTCATCTCGCGTTTAAGTTCATCACTCTGTAACTCAAATTTTCGCGTAAACGTCGCCATGTTCTTCTCCATAGCGGCTGCCGGCTCAAGATGTAGATCTTCTTTGATATCATCAAGATCTGATGCTGTCTTCGCGCCTGCTTTGCGTCCCGCCTGAGGTCCTGTAGGCACCGAGTTGCCTAATTTAAGCCCGCTTAGCTCTTGGAGGATTTTGTCATCTTCTTGGCAAGCCTTGGCCCCGCCTTTCCGTTCGACTAATTTTGCCATCTCCTTCTCCTCTGTAGGCATAAACTTTTCAAACATTTTCATCATCATATCCACCCTGGCTTTCATATCCCGTGTAGTCTGATCGACATCACCGAGCGTCTTGTTAGCAGCGTCAACACCTCGGGCGGTGTGAATTGTAAGGGCAAATTCAAACTCTGCGCGACGCTTGGCGAACACACCACTGAATTGTACAAGTTCCTCTTTCCAAGAGGTGCTCATGAGCACCTTGACTAAAGTCGATTATAAATTAAATCATCGGAGAGAAAGATCAGCAAGCAATGGTCACGAACCCACGAGTTTCTTCTTGGAATATATATCACATGCGTTTGAGCAAGCCTTTATGTCTTTTGCTGCCTCATGCGCAAGCGTCTCTATTCGGCCTTTGATGGTGCTTCCATCAGGTGCCACATCATTCACACCGTTAACGTTTTTCAGCCTGGAAGAATATGAGTTGGATAGCTGCCTGGAGCCGTGGGACGTACTGCACAAGTATAGCCATCATATCCTGCATTTCAACGTGCAATGCTATAATTTTCTTGTCGTTCCCTCTGCGATTTACTTCAAGCGTATATGCAGTCTTGAGACATAAATTGTGACCTTTTATTTGAACATACTGTGTTTGCGTTAACGCACCCTGAAGGCCATTACTGCGACTAAATAATAACAGACCAAGTTAACACATCAAAAGTACTACTTTGTGAACGGGTGGTACAAACCTCCGATAAATGGGTGAAGCTTTTCCACCGAGTTCAGCACATTCATCAAAGTAGTACTTCCTTCTAGGAAGTGATTAATTCCCTGCTCGATTGCTTGCATACCGCCAGTGGCATTTAAGACAGTCGTTATTCCATTGACTATAGCAGTGCTCCCTTGCACGCTGGTCTGTACCATATCAATTTTCCCTTCTGTGATCCAAAGTCAACCGTCAGACTCTGTCAAATAGAGCAAGACATACCAATTTTCTCTAAAGCCTTATCTGCTTTAGAAGCTTTGGGTGTCTTGGTCACTACGTTGGTCCATAGTTCTGCAAGTTCGTCCGACACTTTAGCTTGTGTACCTACACTTGCGGGAAAAGGGTCAGCTTCAGTATTAGATCTGGGGTCACTGCCAGTGGTAGATTCGATGGCATTGGGGTGTGGAGGAGCCCTGGAGGTGTTGGCGATTGTTGCTAAGGCTTGTGGAGAGGATTCCAGCGAGTTATATCTATATGGCGATTTGGGTGGGGGTAAAGGTGGTACAAGCTCTGATTCTATAGCTTTGACATCCAAAGACTGAGCACGCTTGCGAAGGTTCTTCTCGCTGAGACGCTTGAAGAGTCGTGGCAGAGGCATGACAGGAATGTTGTGCGGCCAATAACTGGGTCAGCCTCGCTGCTTTATACATAGTCTGATCAGGCGCTAGCGCTTTGGGCACTTGCAGGACAACTAACTCTGCGTTGTGCCCCGGTTGGATCCCATATGATCTGCAGGCTATTCGACCCCAGGATAGATACCAGCTTTTCTTTTGTTTCTTCCGTGGTATTTTTTCATTTCTGCAAGAGGATTAGCAATGGGTGTTCGCACAATATCACCTAATCGGCTGATCCGCAACCCCTGGCCCGGGACGCTCAGGCTATGGCGGCTGCCTCTGGCTCCATGGGGAACCGGATAACAAAGGAGAAGTTCGTTGAATTTCACCAGCACATCGCTCCGGGTTATACTATTGCACGGCGCGCCGGTGTGGACATTCCCGTACCAGAAATGGAATTATTACCGGCATCATTACTTATCGATCAGCTAGTTGCCTGGAGATACGCAGGGCCAGATGCCACTTTTTTATGACGGCATGCTTGTATACTTTCAATGACATAAGTTCTCCAACGTGCTAAAGGCTGATTTGTCTTTGGACCCATAAATATAAGTTCCTTAGGTTGCTCAATGCATTTTTTCTTTGGATCATTGGATACCAGCTCTTCAGATTCACTTTCCCTTGCTTTGTTGATACGACTTCTGCAGGTTACTTATATAATGCCAATTCTGTCACATTACTGACTTATCGCCTCGATTCTAGAGCTAGTATGAGCATGCTTACGATCACTGGCGACTGAATCTTTTCGAAAAACATCACTATATCTAATTTCCACAGCCTAGGCAATCTGGTAGAGGACACATTATAACATTTGTATTTGTGTAGGTTATTCATTCTCTTTCATGATCTGGAAGCCTCAGACCCAAGGGTGCAACTTGAAGCTCCTGGGATAGCCAGCAGCCCGGTTTGCTTGCTTACGCAAGCAACACTACCACGTCTGCGATGTCTTCCTCCACTGATACACCGCAAGAAATATCAATTAATATTAAAGGCAAGTTGTACACCTCTTATGAGGAGCTTCTGTCTTATGGAGCTCGCAGGTCCTAGCGAATTGAAAATCCAAATCACCATATCCACAGACAAGACCGTACTCGACCTCAAACATGCAATCGCAGAGAAATCAGATGTAGAGGCAGATAGGCAGAGGCTCATATACAGCGGTCGGTTATATGCATATCCATGTGCTTGCTGTCTTATCTCATTCAACCCCTTGGTTTTTGCAGGCAAAGTCCTCAAAGTACGTAGTTATCTTTGCTTGGTAATCATTGTGGCTAACACTTGTCTCTGAAGGATGACGACCTTTTATCGTTATATAAGATACAGTCCTCACACACCATTCATATGGTGAAGGGCGCAGCCAGAAATACTTCTGCAGCCTCTACCTCCGCCCCGCAGCCATTGCCAACCATGCAGGCAGGCCAGAATCCTTCCGATCCACTTACCCTCCTCAACTCGCACATGGGCCATGGAGTTATGGCTGGATTCAACCCATTCGAAGGGCTTGGTGTCAACCAGAATGACCCTAATATGGTGCGTCACTGGCAGAAAATAGCGAGACGATTGGAACACAACATCGCATGCTGACGCGATTCACATATTAGTTCCAGGGCATGATGGACTCTCCACAGTTCCTTCAGCAGATGTCCAGCTTGATGTCCAATCCTGCTATCGTTGACCAAATCATTGCTTCTAACCCGAACCTGCAAAGTATGGGCCCTCAGATCCGGCAAGTCTTCCAGTCTGAGCAGTTCAGACAGATGATGTATATCCCAGTCAATTGCTACTGTTCCTCTCGCGCTCACTATCCATCTATATCATAGGGCGAACCCAGATTCATTGCGGACGATGCTTCAAATGTCGTCGATGCTTCGCGAGTCTGGGGCTATGCCGGGCATGGCTCCTGGAGCAGGTCTCTTTGGTGCTCCTCCTTCGAATACCAACCCATCTACAGCTCCCCCCACAGGTTCAAACCCTAGCACAAATGCGCCGTTCAACCCTTCTTTATGGCCACCATTCCCACAACCTAGTCAAACTGCCGGACCAGGTGCGGCAGCAGCGGGTGCGCGAGCTGGGGCACCTGATGCCGGTGCCGGTGCCGGTGCCGTTGACCCAGCTCTTATACAACAACTTCTTGGTGGGCTAGGAGCTGGCGCAGGTGGTGGAGGGCTGCCTGGATTCGGCGGTGTTGGTGGGCTCGGGGCTACTCCTCCCCAGCCTGCTGACAGCAGACCCCCGGAGGAGCGGTTTCAAGTACAGCTGCAGGTCAGTCGGTTTCTGTTGCCATGTCAGGATTGTCACTAACAGTTTCATCCTCATGTAGCAACTGCAAGATATGGGTTTTGTGAACGCGTCACAAAATGTCCGCGCATTGCTTGCGACAGGGGGTAATGTGCACTCCGCGATCGAGTATATTCTGTCTGGTGGAGGGCTATGATCGATCGTATTTGTAGAGGTCTAGCTGTGAGTCGGAAGTGATACAATGTGACATTTATTATTGCGTGTAAAAAGCAACACTAGTCTGTCTAATGGTTATGTGATACAGTGGCGGCAAAGTATAAGTCATCTTTTTGTACGCTTGATTTCTTCCGTGGGATCCACAATGGTAGGGCAAGGGGAATAAGGTCGCTTGGTTGCACTTGTCTTATCTGGAGAATCACCAGTTTCAACGCTTGCATTCGTGACATCTTTAACACCTATGAGCTTCATCAGGCTTGCGTATTGCAAGGTGAATCCTATATCGGGACATACCCTTCATCTTTTCTCGTGCGCTTGGCGGTAGAGGTCTGAAATAGGGTTGTGCAAGCCAATGTGGAAGAATCTTTAGCCCAGTGGTCTCGTCCACTTTAGCTAATTCCACTAGTGGGATGTCTTTCCAAGCTTCCGCAGCCCTCTAAACAGCATGATGGTCGTAAAAAAACAAAACAAATGCAGATGGGATCGTCTTACCTGCATCCGCTCGCGCATCTCTTCGCATATCGCTTGGTACTCATCTAATGTTTCTGGGCCACGCGCACGGCCAAGTCGATCGCGGAGGTCTTTTTCAATACCCAACGCTGGGCGCATGATCTTAAATAGATGGCCCTTGACGGCGCTGAGCGGCGTAGGTGTTTTCAGCGAGCGTACAATAGAGAGATATTCTAGTGCGAGGTCTGCGTGGGGCGGGTGGGCAAGAGTGTCAACTGCATGAGCAGGAAAATCGGCAAAGTCGGATGAACTAAAGACTTCCGGAAGGAGAGACATGGGGTCATGAGGAAGTGATGGTGATAGAGCGGCGAATAAGGCTGCATTATAGAGATGTCCTTCGGCACTCATGATAGCATCCGCGCCTGTATGAGCGAGACACCGTGGAACATCAGACGCGTATAGAATGTTACCATTGGCGAATACGGGAACCTTGACTGCCTGCTTTACTGCGCGGATCAAATCCCAATCCGCAAGGCCCTAAAGCCAGAACGACCACGACATGACGAAAGGTAGGTCAACAGGAGCTACTGTGCATTCTAGGAAGGCACGTACGCTATTTACACCGCGTTGTTCCCGTGTACGGCCGTGACAAGTCAGGATCTGTGCTCCTGCACGCTCCATCATCTGCGCATACGCCACCGTCTTCTCAACTGAAGGGAAGACTCGGAACTTGGCTGTAACGGGGATGCTGAGATTTGTGTGAAGGATGTTGACTATGTGTTAGTGGTCAATGACTCCTGAACTGCAGCTACGAGCATGAACTCAAAATGACAAATATACGGAAACTCGCCATAAATTTGTTGAGCGTGAGTATGAAAAGATGGCAAAAAAAAAACAGGCTACTACATCGGCCATCGTCACTGCTGTATTCCCAAAATAAAGCATGAAACTGCCTGGTTGAAAATGATCCCGATTGTCTCCCAGGTTGCAAAATATGAAAAATCCCAGATACGGAGATTGGAACACTCACCAAGACGGAATACAATATCCCAATCGTCCTGCAAAAAGCATCCGTACTTCCCTCTACGGGCAATGTCCTGCGGACATCCAAAGTTTATGTCTACGGCGTCACAATGTGGTTCCACGATTTTGGCCGCTTGGAGTAATAAGTCTGGATCATTAGCACAAAACTACAGTACAATCAAAATTGAGACCATGTGAAGTTGGAAGTGACGAACCTGCACTATAAGAGGGCGGTCGGCTGGGCCGCCTTCCTCGTTATTTGGGATGTTGAAGTTCACATCCCGATATCTGGGATTTTTGGGATCGACGAAAAGCTGACAAGAAATCATGAATTTGAGGTCAAGCATGAATCAATAAATCATACTTTTGCGTTGATCATGGGAGTGTATACAAGCTGATATGGAGTAAGCCTCACAAAGTGTCCTTCAAAATGAGAACTTCAAGCACTCACCTGCGCACCATGTCTCCGTGCAAGCATTCGCCAGGGCTATTCGATTTATTACATCACAGCAATGAGAAGCTTAAAGTCAAGGAATGTGACTTACAAGCTCGCTTTGGTCGACCATAGGCGCCACAATATACCGTGGGCTGCCTAAAACCAGATTGTAAAAGTCATATCCACCAAGCTTTGAAGAAGATGAATGTGGCTGGGCCATGGAGGCCTTCCAGACCAGCTTGGGCCAGAGAAACCGATAGACTAAGCGGTAAATCGTTCAAGACCGATGTGGGGAGGATTCAACTTAGGATGCTTTAGCGCCGTGGCCGCTCTTAGATTACGTAATTCCCAATGGTGTTTTATCCATCCATGCAAATCATGATAGAACTATCATCAAGTCATTGCTATTGTCTTGGGTCAAAAAATATTACGACACCACTTTGTAAGTTTCCTCACTATTGGAATCTGCACTGATATATCTCAGACGTTCAGTGGAGAGTGAACGGCTGAGGGTTTCAGTAGACCAGACGATCTTCGAATCATCGTACTCTAACACTCACAGATTGTTTGTGTGAAGACCATATCTATGGGATCGCGTGACAGCTGTCGATCATCATTCAACACACTGCTTCGGTGAAAGCCCGATTTTCGTAAATGGATTGCTTCCATTCTCTGCCCTCACATCCCGATTATATCCGGAATGTCAAACATCTGAAAATCAAATTGAAGGTGCGGGGCATCTCACATTCATAGCGCTGTGCAGAAGATGTGAGGATTCTTTGGACGCCGAGGCTTCACGTCGATTTAAGCATACATATCAATCCATTAATAACACATCCAATAATATCATAAGTAGAGATGTACATAGGGTAACCAAATACGGTGAGGAAACAGTGTGATCTATAAGTTTAAGTAATGTCAAGAGAAATATCCGCCTAATGTTGCAATTAATGACTATACTAGATTATGGAAATGATCTTATGCAAGCTATACCTCCCGACCGACTCAGGAATTATCTACCAAACCTCCTGCCTGACTATCCAAGAGCTCCTCCGGCACATATCCCTCAGACTCTTCGTGTCTAAGCCGTTACAGTTCCACTCTCGCGCCTAGGCGACTGGTTTTCTCTTCTCCGTCTATCCTGCTCTTCTTGTTCTTCGTGGGAACCCCTGTAGTCATAGTCAAGTTTGGGTACAAGGACTGCAATAGTATAAACTGACGCAAGGGGATACTCTTCTATACGCAGGCATGCCAGGAGTGTGCACACAGCCACAGCTGTTTGGCACCTGAAAACTGTTTTCAATGCTGTGGCGTAAGCGTCCACTGCGGCTTGTCTCAGAGGGGGATCGAGGGTCGCAATGAAATCCGTTTCATGTCTGATGCGTTGGATTATCTAGAGCGCATTCCTTATAATGGTGTTGATCCAAACTCAAATCGAGTGATAAACACACCTCTCGGGATCCAGGGCCCGTGATCTTTTGGCAGAGTTCATCCATCAGAACTCCTTGAACAATAGCGCCTGCAAGTGAGACCCCTAGAACTTGTCCCGACGTCCTGAAGAGGTAAGAGACTAATTATTTATCGGCTGATTAACTGCAAATCTATCAGTAATGTAGAGTGCGTGCGTACTGCCTGTAGCTACTGCCATATGCTCTCGTGGGACACTGGCAATGAGAGCCTAGATACAAACGTCAAGTCAATGGTACTTGAGTTTATCAACGACTCACAATGAGAAGGGTTGTAATGATACTGGATCCTCCCAATCCATTGGGAAGCATGTCAAACCAGAGGTGGAAATCGGAGGTATTGTGGTTCCACATGGAGACAGCCAGGCAGGATAGCACAGTTAAGAGGGCTGTCCCGATCAGTAGGTTGTAAAACTTTCCTGTGCGGCGTATAACCCTAGAAATGTAGTCAAAAGATATACTGAAGTGTGGATGCAAGGCACATACCAACCGGCGAGAATACTTCCTGTGGTCAACATCATCTACAGATAGCCACAATCAGCTGCAGAATGAGGACCGAGGTAGTAATACAAACTGCATTCGGAAGTAAATGTAACCCTGTTGACGGTATGTGAGGAACTCGCTGAATCGCATAATGCATCACTTACCGGATTCTGTTGCCGTTGTCAAGCGGACAGCAGAAAAATACTAAGTTGAACGGTGAGAAACGAACTCGTTGCAGATAGAACACATACCAATGGTACATTATACAGCTATCCATCCGATAGTCAACACATTTTTGTAATATCAAGTTTGACGTTCAACCTACCATAGAATAAGTGGTCATGCTGACGAAGCTACAAATGTAGAGCATCAAACGCCATAAAACAACAGTTAAGAAAGCAGATAGCGCACAAGTTTGCCAAAGAAACAGCCATTGGGGTCCGTTGCATGAGTAATTTCATGGGTAATACTGGCGCAACACTCCACCGCGCTTCCACCATCACGAACAATGCAAGAGAAACAAAGCTTGCAATTAACAAGCCCCAGATGATAGGGTGTGACCACGGAAAGTCCTCTGCAGTGTTCAAGTTCACGCCTAGAAGAAGACTCCCCACTCCCAATACTAGAGTCAGTGACCCCAACCAATCGATGCGTCGAACCTTGTCGTATGTGGATCGAGATTGAACTTCAGAGGGAAGCTGTATATTCACTTTGAGAGCCACGATGACCATAGAAAAGGTAAGAATAGGGATCTACGACCAGCGATCAAAAATCAAGCGAGAGTCAGTGTCTTGCAGAACACGCACCTGAGACAAGAATGCCCAACGCCTATATAGCAGGCATTCAATTCAACGAGGAAGAACTCCGAGATCAGGGACAACTTACCATCCGAATGTGTCATTAATCCAACCACCTAATGGACCTCCTAGACCAGCTCCCAAACCAAAAAGACTGCCGGCTGTCAGCTCATTGGGATGGTGTATAAGACAATCCAAAACACACATGTTCGATAAACCTTGGTAAAGTCCACGTTGCTTTCTGGGTGATATTTAGAGAGGGTTTCAGGAAGTATAATTTTACAAAGAGTACTCACAGTGGTATCAAGTCTGTGACTGCTATGCTAGACACTAACAGACGTAGGGCTTAGGCGAAATGAATTTATATTACTTCCATCAACGTACCGGTCAACATGCCTCCTCCTCCCTAACACGCACGAGTTAATCAGGAGGCTCTCAAGTGGGTAAATGTACCCACCATGCCAGCGATGGCACGTGCCAGAATCAGCATGTCCATTGAAGGCGCGAGGCCGCAGAACACTGTCCCAACGGCTTTGCTGCACATGAGCAAACGGCAGCGCAACATAGAAGAAATACCAAACCAAAGAAAGTGAGACCTAGCAGCATGGCACCCTTGCGTCCTAGAATGTCAGCCAGTCTTCCTGAAAACAAAGTGAGCAATTGCTCCTGTTTTCGCCTGCACTCATACCATATAACGGTGTAAAACAACAGACAGATAAAAGATATGAAGTGCCCAAGTATGACGACTTGTGGGACTGCAAGCAAGCATCATGTGAGCATCTGACAAGCGATCGCATATTAAAACACGTTGTAGCACCTGCTGGAAATAACTTCCGATTGGCGAAATGAGTGTTGCTTCCGATGCCAATGTTAAGTCTACCCGATGGTGTTCTGGAATTCAAAATATGACACACCTATAACCGTCCCTACACCACTCTCTAGTCAGTCCCAAGCAATTAGAGATGCCTAGTTTTTGAGACGGACCATCCAAAGCACCAAGAAACACCGCACTCCAAAGTCCTGTCAATATCCATATCAATTCGGCTCTGGTTACCCTGTCGGCAGGACTATGCTCCAGCCGGTGACTATTCACGACAGAGCTGGGCTTGTGGTGCTTCAAAAGAGGTTCCCTCTCCATTTGCGTCTTCTACAAGTTGCGGGCGGGGCGCGGTGGGGAAGGGGGAGAGAAAGTCAAAAGTGACTGACAGGGCTTTAAGTTTTAAGGCGGAACAAAATGGTGGAGTCTACACACTGAACTAAACATCAGTAAGCGCACACCTGATGAATACGTGCATCGGCACATGACGAGATGTCGGAGCTACGACGTGTCTGATTCTACAATACAGTAAGTTTGTATGCAAGGTTCAAAATGCCACATTATAATCTGGCACTGATCGGGTTTTGTATAGGTTATTTGAAAGCACTTGTATGCATTTGAAATGAATAATTTGAACGGAAATGTATTGAGCCGACGCCGACGCCATGTTAGCTAAGGATTGTTTTCCTCATCAGGCCACGCTAATACAGTCTTTAAGATTGAGGACGCAGAAAAGGCAATCCCGGTCACGGGGATAAGGCTGCGGGCCCACACCCTCGTTCTTTGGGCTGAGAGCATGTTTGTTGTCAGAATTTGGAGTCTCCGCATCGATTTCACTCATGTACATACAGTACTCAATTAGTGTCAAAAAGTTCCGCGCAACACGGTCAATCGCATTACCCGGCCCTAGGGGAAAATCCAGTGACCATAGGAATCGCTTGCTCCGTTGACGCTACCAGTGCGAAACGCCAGACCGGGTCAGCAATACCGGTACATGGCTGGGTAGAGAGCGTAAAAATTGCACACGAAGATACCATATGGAACTGAAGGCGATTTTCTCCAGGCACGCCAAAGGCAGGCGTCATGCACACTGGCATGGTTCGTCAAATGATCACCGCCCAGAGGTTTTCATCTACAGCATCTAACATACAACCAAGATACCACTACTTACTTGGAGTACCCTCTGCATTTCATCCCTGCATTGACAGTTTCGGGATACCTGTGATCTACTTGTCCCGGACTAGGCCCTGGAATGGTCCAGATGCGTCCCATTGGAATCAGGGCTCCAAAATGGTAAAGCTTCTCTGGGTGAAGAAGTCTTATGTAAGCTATTGGAATTGACGTCAACAATCGAACAACGTTCCATCTGTCTTGCACGTATTCAGCTAATACTTATTTGAACCTGGCATGTTTCGTGGCGTGACTTTCAGCCAATTGGAACTAGATCATATCTAGAAGCCAATTATTCGTATGGACGCGCGGCGACGGATCCTGACCGGACCATCATAGAGCTTGTCCACAACGCAGCCAGGTAATAGTGGAGTATCAACAGGCTCCAACGGGCTCCAACTGCACCCAGAACCCGATATCCAATTTGGCACTCAGCCACTAGAACAATATATGTAGAGATCATGTTGGAAGGCATGTGCATTATTAAGTTTAGCTTTTGGAAATATGCGAAAGATAATTCCATGGGCGGAGTGGCTATTTGAGTCCAGACAGGGAAGGATATTACTGGTAGAGTACGTGCGGAAGTGGGGTACCCAGTATTTACTGTCAATGCACGTGGGTGCTGGCGCGTCATTCAAAACACTTCCTGTGGGCACACTCAGGGTACTCACTTATAATTCCGCAATGGGATGTTTCCAGGCTGCCGCCCAGTAGGTAAGAGCCTAGTGCCATGCAGGTTCTAGGCTATTCAGAATCGCGTAGTGCCAGCTGAGCCAACGGAGATCGACTATCTCAAGATCGGAGTACGTCCGGCTAGTCTGAAGACCGTTGGCTCAGGCAAATTCACTTGTATTTAAAAATAGACACACGCTGCAGTCAACCTTTGAATCTCTTTTATTTTGATCACAAACGAAAAATCGGTCGTCGCATTATCCCCATTTTTCGGTTGGGTAACATCGGATCACAAAGTATCTCGCCGGGTGAGAACAAGGGGTAGCCTGCCATTCCTGCGCACGTTGTTGGCCAACCTTGAGTGCCAAGATGCGTCAACCTCATGAGCGGGAGAAGGAGCAGAAATATAGTCCGCATGCAGTTGCGGTCCCTGACTCAGCACTCTTGGGTCTAGTCTAAGCAATTGAGATTCAGAACTGATGAATGGATTCTTGGTATAGGAAAGAGGTGTGGCTATAGCTACAGAACTTAGGTGGACGAGTAGGGTCAACATCTTCAGTTCCACCTGCTTGCTTGGTTCGTTGGAAGACAGTCTGACATATTGAGATAGACAGTTGAGGTGCCAGTGAGTAATAGAGTGTACATGATTTCAATCCGATTGAGATTTACTGAAAGGGTTTACATACGCGAACCGTTCAATTTTCTTCTATTGAACATCTCCCTCGGACCCTGCCATGTCTTAGCTATCCCCATTTTTTGCCAGATGAACCTTCCTCATTAGATTCATTTCGCTGTGAGGACATGTTGCTAACATATAGGGTTATACTGTATTGTGTGTCCTCAACTTACTCTGCATAATTAGATAGTGGCTAAACGAGTCTATAGCTCCAACAATACATGCATGCATCATCGCTCGCCTAGCAGTGACTGCATGGCTGAGCCATGTTACGCCACTTACACGGGACGTACGAGCATCCAGCACCGCCACGGAGGCAGCAATTGGCACGACGTAAAATATCCCGAGGAACTCACATATAAAAGGCGGGCTTCACCTTGCTCAGTTCTCTAGGCCTTCCAGTGACCTTCAACGGACAGCGTCCAACAGACAAGGTATTCTAAGGACCTCGTCTTGGAACCGTTGAATAACGACTAACATCTGGCTCTATCACAGTCGCATCTCTTCACGCACCTTTCACGCACCTTGTACTTAGCAACATGACTGACGAAATCCCCCCCTACATTCCCCCACCACCAACCAAGCACACGCTCGACTATGCCCCCCTTATGAACATTGATCTCTCCAAGTTTCACGACTCCCCTGACGAACGCACACGTCTCGCCCGTGAGCTGGCCGATGCATCTCACAACACTGGCTTCTGGATGGTCACTGGCCACGGCATCAGCGACGACGACATCAAACGACAATTAGCTCTTGGCCAGGCGTTCTTCAAACGGCCGGTCGAGGAAAAGCGTGAATATCCGTGTGACTTTGAGGCAGGGAGGTGTGTCCATGCCCCCTTAGCAAAATGGAATACCGCTGACTCCGTCCTTTTACGCTCCAGCTACTTGGGCTATCGCGAGCCGGTCCGCTTCATCGCCGATACTGACGTCAAAGAAAACCACGAAGCTGTACGCGCCTTTATGACCTGTTTTACGTGTCCGAGGTTGACCTCGTTCTGTAATTTCCGCTGAACAGCTCGATATCGCAAAGTTCACCCCTACTGGCTCCCGCTTCCCCCTTCACAAGTTCTTCATCAAATACCAGGACGAGCTTGCCGATTTCCAGAAGCAAATCTGGGAGCGTGTTTTGAAGCCATTGCTAATCCTTATTGCACTTGCCCTGGAAATGCCCGAGGATTACTTTGTCAATTTACACCACTACGATGAAGCGAGCGACGATTACTTGTGCTACGTAAGTCTGACTGATTGCCACATCAAAACTCATGGAGCTGACTTCGCTTAGAAAATCTACCATCCTCGTACTGATGAACAATGGAAGGCCATTGATGGCAAGTTCCGACCTGGCCGTGCGTACATCTCTGTCTCTCCGTCTGAGCAATTGCTTACTGATGTTGGGGGTTTAGACACGGACTTTGGAAGCATCACCCTCGTCTTCTCGGGTACGCAGACGGTCTCTGGCCTACAGATCCGCACTCCCGAGGGTGAGTGGAAGCATGTTCAATCTATCCCGGGTGGTATTACTGTCAATGTGCGCCATAATCCCTATTCTGATGGTGATCTGGATAATCTAACATTGTGGGACTACCTTGTAGATCGGAGACACCCTGGCTATGCTCACCAAAGGCTACCTCAAGTCCACCGTTCATGCCGTCCGCCGTCCTCCTCCTGACCAGGACAAGAACGATCGACTTGCTCTCCTCTACTTCCTTCGTCTCGCCGACAAGGCCGAAGTGTTGCCAGTTGCCAGCCCGCTGCTCAAGCGTATTGGCTGGCTCACAGAAGAAGACCTCCAGGCCCCCAAGGAGACCGTCCATGGCGTTGGTAAGCTCTTCCCGTGTTTATCACACGATCCTTCAGATACTGAAGGCTGTTTATGGCAGATTGGATACACGCGCGTGTGAAAGCGTACAATCATCGCAAGACTATTGAGAGCGTTAATGAGCCGCGTCACTTTGTCTACCGTGACTTGCAAGTCCAAGTACAGTATGACTGAGCCATCAAATAGTCACGAGGGTACACACTCCTAGAGAGGGAGCAAGTGGATTGGAATTCGTAGCTCTCGTTTCTTGGTGAAAAGGCATTCGCATTTGCAGCGAATCATGTAAAATGTATATGTGAACATATCTTCTCGTTTTTGCACCTTCTAGTCAGCAATCACTCAAAGAGGGAGAAACAGTGCCCTCCGAAGGGAAAAGAAAGAAACCTACTGATGAACACATAAGTTACGGGCGACAGATTGATGGTCACTCTCCATGCTTTTGCGACACCGCGGAACCTACTTTGCGCAGTGCAGTTCTTTTGAAACTCGCTACCCTATTAAAACTCGCTACTTCTGTGGGTCAGGCTGATCTTACCGTATTAGATTCTAGTTCTTGGTTTGGAGGCGTTGACAGAACGGTTGAGGACGGACCGCAAGTAGATCAGCTGACAGGACCGATATCACAAGGACGAACTAGTGTTCAAAGATGCACTTATCTTTGAAGATGTCTCTTTCAAAACCGTATGACGGAAAGCGTACCTGCCAAGTGAGCTAAAGTTTTGGGGATTCACTATCAAGGTTGACAGAGTCTTGTTCCCGTGCCAGGTGATTGCCGTGATGATTGCCGTGAAAAGGAATTTTTAAAAGAATACAAGGAGCTAAAGTAAGGGTAGAGAGTACATTCTAACAACCAACCCATGCACCCACGCTATCACACTAGATACATGCAAACATGCGGAAGACCGTGTTAGATGGTCTCAAGTTCATTAATCGCATTTCGAAGACTAGACACACCTTCGTCTTGAAATTGACGCTGCACTTCGCCAATGATTTCCCATACTTCTCCACAGCCTTCGATATCTTGAAAGCTTAGGGCAAAATCAGTACCGCCTGGTTCTGTCCATACGATGAAGGTGTCTACAATGCAATGCAAGACAGACAAGAGTTGTCAAGGGATGTGAGATACAAGGTACCTTGCTGAGGTTGGTAGACGTCACTATTACGGATAATGCACTGAAGCAATATTTCGTTGTAATGTTGGGCATGGGCTATGAGACGAGCTTGTCCGGTCTCCTCGTCATAGTCACCCTGGCAGACTGCAGTGCCACGGTCAGTCCACTTTTGCCCAACCAGCGCATAGACCTGGCGATGCACGTGATCAATGGGCGTACGCACAAAAAGGAGTGCAGCAAAGATATTTTTTACCTTGACGCGACGAATATCTGCATCTATGTCATATTGAAACCAATCTCCGTTGCTTTCCCCTGATCCCGGGTCAGAATCATATGGATCCGAACCTGGTAGGAGAGCCGGGTCATCTACCTGTGTCGTTCTCGGAATAAGTTAAGTCGCTGTTGCGATCCTTTGCTACTTGCGCTTCAGGGACATGTGAAGGAGCTTGTGACGGGACTTAACGGTGCTCCTCTTTGAGATCAGGCGCGTGGCCGTTCACGGACGCATTCGTGCTGGTTTGAGAATGCGAAGAATCAGACTCGGATTTGATCAGCCATGGTGGAGAGTCCAGGTGAGTCTGTTTAGAAGATTCTTGCTCCTTATTGAAAAGAGAAGAGGACGGTGTGGAAGGGGGAGAAGAATTGCGGCCGAAGGGTTTTGAAAAAGCGTCTGGGTCGGCCGAACGGTCCATGTCAACGAGCGAGGCTGAGGCCGAGAGGACACTGGACATGGTGGTTACAAGGTCGTCAAAGAGAGAGTCGTGACTGACTAGCCTTCAGGACTCACAATCAACAACGGGTGGTTACAGGTCTGTGGGTGCCTTATAAAAGGCCATGACAAGTTCTGGTAGTGTACTGTAATGAAATACCCTGCACTGCCAGTGCTTTCTGTAAGCAGACGACTCGCTTCTTGACATTGAGACGTAAGTTAGATAGATATCATAATTGGTCCCATAAGCCGCTGCTTGTCCCCTTCAGGTGAATCCAAGGACGTACAAGAGCCAGACAACGTACAAGGGGAGTTGCTAACACCCTTGTACTTTTGGTATGGGTCCATGTGGTCGCGCTCTCCGGGTGTACCAACGCCACCACTCTACGATAAAATGGCGCAAGTGATGATTACTACCTTACACAACCTCCTCCTGTTGGAAGAGTAGACGTGGCAGCGTGACAAACCGTGTCATCCGTGTCACTTTTATCCTTGTTGTTCGCCATGTATGGCTCTTGCGCAGTCGCAAGAGCATCTCTTTTTGTTCTCCCTTTTTTTGATATTTTAATTGTTCTTGAGATTCTATAAAGTAGCTACTCGCGCCCCTTGCTACCTCAGTGTTTTGACATCAATGTTCTGAGGTAAGATACTTACTACTGTCTTGTATTGATTTTGCTCACCTGTACGCGTAGTTATTCGTACAGGTAAATATACATAGTGTTTTGACATCAACGTTCAAACGCTGAGTTATTCGTACAGTTGCATTAAATCTTGCACCTCCTTTACTTCCCTCCATGACCGAGCTATTCCGTTTGATTGTGAACGCCACGTGCAAGAAATTGGTAGGCCTCAGTGGTGGACCGCCTGCACCAACCCTCTTGGACATGCCTCAAGATGTATTCATTAATATTTGTGAGTGGCTCAGTGTCAGAGACATTCTTGCTCTTAGAATGGTGCGTACATATCTGTTTCTTCTCCGAATGACTTTAAGAGACATGCCTCTTAGACAAGCAAGTCTATCATACCAAGCACACATATTCCTAACATTTGGCTATTTTTCCTTCGAAGGCTCATGGTTCCACTACCGATTCTTCCCGCTACCTCTCGCTACCGTTTTGGGGAGATATTGCCCTCTACATATGAATGGCTGATGAGACGCGCTCTCTACCTGGAACAAAATTGGCACCGACGAAATCCCGTCGGGTGTCACAGTCGTTTTCAAGCTTTTGGGCGTCCTATTGTGATGAAAATGCTACCTGGAGGGAAGTATATGGTCAGCGTGATCAAGAACGTTGAGCCAGATAGGTATACGCTGGTTCTGTGGGACCTGGACCATGCAGGCGCTCGTGTCGCCCTGACTGGCGCCATCTCAAACACACCTTTTCTGAAGCTCGAGGTAAAATATGCCATGTGGAATGGTTTCATGTGTATTGTCATCGCGTACGCAAAACCACCAACCAAGAGAGATGAGCAGTGAGTCGTCCATTACCATCATTGAATGTATTCTCATGTGTTGCTCAGTGATTCTGAACATTCAACCCAAGTCTGTGTTCTCTGCGCCCCCATAGTCATCCTTGAAGAACTCTCCCAACTTCCCAGAGACTCAGACCTGTTCGAATCACCCCTGGAGGTACCTTTTCGCGTAATTCACGAGTCTTGGACGTCTTGCGATGTCGGGCAGCTTGCCCTCGAGTACATGGATGGCGGGCCGGTTTTACTTGTTGTGCATCGGCCTCGCGCACTCGTGTTCCATTACCTCGAATCGGGTCAGCGAGGCAACCTTCTCCTTGGACCAATCCAACCTTATTCCACACTGGTTCGTGAGAGCTTATCTCGAGGTGTTCAAACAGCTGACAATAGTTCTTCTCTAGCGACACTCCATCTGGTCTGTGAAACTTTTGCCTGGACAAAACACTGTCCTTGTCAGCCGTGTGCTGGTCGAAGTCGGCGTAGACATGGATAGTACACTCTTCTCGCTCGATATGTTTCTTCTTCCAGGCCCAGGGTCTTCATACAAGCACCCCTCAACTCTTGGGCGGCAAATTATCAGTGGCCTGCACGCTGATGGCTTCTATTTCTCCGATCTTGAGGCTTCATGGTTCAATAGTATGCATGACCCGGAGGGCTTGCTTCCCGTTCCTGGAAACCTCATTCCCCCACCTGTCGTGCGTGATTTCTTCTGTCATTGATTCCTATTCTTGTCGCGTCACTCATTCTGATTTGGCAGTCAATCTTCATCACCACGAAGAAACCTCGCGGATTTCTTCATTGTCTCTTGCCACCCGTTTCACTGCCATTTGAAGCTGTAGAGTTACCCTATGGACGGGGTTGGATAAACCGCTACAGTTATGAATTGCCCGCCGCCAAGGTGGAGAGGCATACGTGGGGAGACGAGTGGGCGCGCCCGGTGGTTTTGCCTGGTGCCTATCGCTCGATCGTCTTCATGCGTCCGCATCTCAGTCCAGAGCTCTCAAAAGAGGGTACTGCGACGGCGGGTGCCATGGAGGTATTCCGTTTCTGCACCTTCGCTACTAGGGCAGAAGGGTATGACAAGTTTGCGACACCACGTACAATAGTGGATTTCACCGCGGGGGGAACCCAAGAAGCTGCAGCTGCCGATGCGATGCAGATTGAAGAAGATCAACCTTCTCCTGTCACGGAATGGGTAGGAAAACGATACCGTTCGCTCCCCCTTCCGGACATTCCGAGCGACGTTGCGTGGAAGATGATGCACGGAACGACTGCCCTTGCGTTTGACGAGAGTGTGGGAAAGTTGTGTGTTGGGACCACTGGGGATATGGACATACATGTTTTGGATTTTGGAGGTGAAAATTGGGAGGTACCAGTGATACCCCCGCCTTGATGTATATACGTAGTGGGACAGTATTCAGTCAGCATCTCTCTCCTGACTGTTACAGTAAGAGATCCTTGACTAGTGCATAGGATTACTAGACGATTCACAGTTCTTGACTATTCCGAATGTTGCAAAACGAGCATTGCCTGCCAGCTACACAAATCCTATGGACGACGCCACTGATATTAACAATCAAGTGGCAGTGGCGTCTATAAATTACAATAATATCCCTATTACACCAGAAAACATGAAGACTGGACAATGAAACGTCAGCCACTTCAGATTCATGAGAGCCAAGCTGTCAGCGTGAGCTACGTACAAACTGAGAGGTAAAGGAAGGCTACCCGCTTGCGCCGCACCTGGTACATCTCCTCTCTTGATCAATACTTGATACGCCAAGTCAGCAGTGCATTTAAAGTGATGTTAGACGACGCACAGAAGGAAAATCAAGCCTATGGGGAATAGGAGGACGGCAGCTATGATGCCGCAGGGACCAAAATGGGTTGTGAATACGTGTTGACCAGGTAGACACCCCCCCATCATCATCACTGACATGAACATGAGTAACAGAGCTTCTACTCGTTGGTCCACGATTAGTTTCACCTGGTTGTCCGACAAGCACCTGCGGTTGCGGCTGTGTCACTATGATGGGCTGAACGTGAGCCGCTTGTTGTGGTGGCGGCTGTGGTTGATAGGCCTGAGGGTATTGTCCCCCTTGGGCAGCAGGCGCATTGGGTGCGCCTTGCTGGTGGGGATTTGGTGCATAATGCGCACCCTGTGGATTATTCGAGTACGCCCCCGTGGGTTGTGGGTTTGCATTGCTGTACGACGATTGATAGGCTGGATACGTCTGTTGAGGATGCGTAGGTTGTGAAGCGGCTGTATCAGATTTCATGTCTGCATGATACGCCATGGCTTGCTAATTGTCACGATATAGATATGTCTAAATAGTTTTCAAGTGAGTGACGGTGGAAAGAGAAATTGTGAGACGAACATGAAGGCGTTTCGCGGAGTACAAATTGGTTGACATCTTGTAGACTTGGATACCGAGTTAAACGGAAATTACTACCGGTACTAGTAGGTATTATGATTGCCTGGACACGGGCGGTTGTTCGAGGCTGTGCTGGTTCACAGTAAATCTGATTTGGGGTCTAGTCCTACTTATGTAAGACTAGTCATACAGTGTATTTTCCTGTACCATGCTGTGCTGGATATTGGCCCGTGCTGTCTATATTGTATCCTAGGCTTACTACAAGAGATCGATTCGAGGCGCTGGCTAAGTCAACCCTCGAAATAGCCTGTTAGTCAAGCGACTTGTATGGATCAGATTGGAATAATCAAGCAAGGAAAAGACATCATGTTCACTAGGCGAGTTCAAGTACGAGAATGATAGCTGGTAAGGGAGTAGTATGCCTGATCTACTTAACAGACACATCTCCCACTGCCTCGTGGAAAAATTAGAAAGGGGTGGTCTGCAGACATTATATGACATTCACGTGAGTGTGGTCAGGTTGAGTCTGATGCAAATAGTACCAAGCTGAAATGGTTGCCAATGCACCCGTGTTTCACCGTGCTAATTCTGGGTTTGTCAATGGTATTGCCAAATCAATGAATGAACTCATCACATTTCGCGCCCTGGAGGTATCGAAGGATCCTTAATTTATCTCTGATATAGTCATCGGCCATAATCAAGCAAAGACTGTAATCCCACATAGCGCCCCGACTCAGTAGATACAATGGAATAAAACAATACATAGAGAAAGGATAGGTAAAACCACTCAACACCTTCAGTTCTACCCAGTGTGAGCAGTAAACGCCAATTGATCTGGTAAAGCCCGTGCGTCTCAATTGTTCAGTCAAGGTAAGTGACCTCAAGTCGACTCGAAGGTCCACAGCAACGCACGTATTTGCTTGCCTAGATCTGGTATCTCTTGGTTCTCAGATGAGTCATCTCCGTGACTGTATCCTAACTGTTCCCTCCGTTGCTTTTCTTCGTCAAGCTTGCCGCAGATCTGCGCGACCAATTGCAACAACCGATCTGTTTCTGGCCTGTTGTCCCATTCTTTCCAATGCCTCCTTGCATATGCAACGACTGACGAGAGAGCGTCGACATATCCTTTACTAAAAAGCTCCTGCCACCCTTCATCAGCAGCCTCTGTAAAGAAGGAAAATTCAAATAGGTAAGTCCAGCTTCTCAATATAAGAGGCCAACTCGGATAGGCCTGGATTACACTGAGAAACTGGTGGTCTTCATATACGCCTAGACCATCAACAACAGCAAATATGTGTGCAATATGCACGCCGTACAGGTTAAAATCATTTGTCCAAGACGGCAGTGTGTCTGCAATCGCAAGGCAGCTCTTGATATGGCCGTTCCGATCAAGTTCTCTATGCCAGGAAGGCTCTTGGGCAAGGGTGCACAGTAACTCGAGGTAGGACAAACTTCGACGGAGGGTGTAAAGTGAATGCTCATGGAACGGCTTGTCATCAAGCGGCATGCCAGTAGTCTGCTGAGTAGCAGGGTCGCGTGCCGAAACCGCAGATGTGAGAGCTTGTGAAAAGAGCTCTCGGAATGACTCATCCTCTCGGCCAAGTGATGCGATTTCCACCCGAACAGCGGAAGCAGCACCCAAGGCTGCATGGCGTGCACGAATGGGTATATCCTGCCCCATGCACCTGGTCGCCGTCTCAATGTAGAGACGTTTTCGTTCGGGTGTACTCGGTGAACCACGCAGACCCGCCAACACCACAAAAGTGTCGCCAATTGCATCATAATCTGTGCCTTCACAAACACGTATAAGGTAATGCGCTAGCAGATCAAACTGTGCCGGTGTATGCCACTCTGGTCGACCCATCCAGTACATTTCCTTGGACGGCCCAATTTCGTGCATAAACAGCCAGGTTAAATAGATCCCCCTGACTGGGGAAGAAAGAAGACTGTGGCGGAGTATGGCCGCGATATCTTTGAATTGGACATCAGACCCTTCAGTGCCAGGATGTTCGTCCTCGAGGAATCGAAAGCAAAGTTCGAGCCACCGCATGGATACATCGTGATGACGTTGCCTACTGTTTTCGTGGGGGTGTGCTAATGGCTGAAGGAGTTTCCTTGCGTTCCAGGAGAAATCTTGTGGGACTGACGAAAATTCACCGAGGAGCAAATCTAACATGTGTGTGATCACTGAGTCATGTAGTGGGGTGATGGCGATACTGTAGAGTTGTCAAGGAGATGCGCCATGGTACAGGAAGACTAACCTCACCTCTTGTCCAGCCTGGCCAATTGCCGCCGATCTACTCGTAGGCCAATCATCAGAGCTGATAATAACAGACAGTCGGCCACCAGGCGGGGAGCGTGGGACTTCCGGTCATAGAGACACTTGTCGATAAACTCGGTCAGAAAGTTAAGAAATCGCAAGTCCCCGTCTCCCTCATGCAGCCGGTAAGTGAACATACGCGCCAACCACATGCGGTCAGAGAGTGAGAGAGAAAAGATGTCCAGTTCATTGGGTTCGTCTAGAGCATAAGAAACAAGGAGGAAGCCTTGATCTCGCGGCATGTCGTACGTGTCACCATCAAGATAGATACCGTGGTACCTGAAGCGGATTAATGGGCCCGTAGCTCGTTCAACATGGCACATTGCTTTCAAGCAAGCCGCCGCTTGCTTTTGTGTCTGTAGGGTCACCTGCCAGGTTGGATCTAGGCATGCATAAAAGGTTCCTTTCAGCCGGTCTGACACAGCGGTCACATCGTAGTTGTCCGGCCACTCGACTTCTGGGACCATCGTCACCGCAGCTGATATAATGTCTGTATCTGTAGACGTCTCAATGATCCATTGGATGGCCCGTGGTTCAGTGGGTTCAGCAGGCAGATCTGGAAATTCCAGATCCAAGGATTCAACAAACGCTGCCTGTTCTGAGCCTCTGCCTGATTCTGGGTCATCGACTAGTAACCGAGCCCTGCGCCACAATGTTGAAGGTATTTGAGAAAGATACACTAGAGCCCGTCTAACGTAGCCGGTCACCGTCACCTTTGCAGATTTTGAGGTGTCTGCCAAGTAGAGTAGCAGGCGATCCAAGAATCCTGCCCAGGAATTGGGCCGTTCCTCCCCCGTCTTACGCACCATCCGTCGAAAGGAAATTGCATGTCGAATGGCATGTTCAATGACCGTCGAAATCGGCGTCTGAAACGGACAGTCTGGTGATTTCAGCGACGCCAACACAGTGAAGAAATAAAACATGACTCCAAATGCCGTGGTTGCCATAATCACACTTGCAATTGTGTGCTGTTGAATCCAGATATTCGCAGAAAGAGCAATGCCGAAGAATAACAACGACAGCTGCAGGAATATTGGCAACGTGGCCATAATCGTGCTGAAATGCCATGCTTCCAGTCCGTCCAGCTTCTGTTGCCGGCGCTTGCAGCGCTCATGCAGCGCTCCTCGTCCAAACCGTGATGTTTTAAAGTGGCCTAGCCATTGCTTCCCCAACACTGCGCCGAACGCAGCGAAAAGACTGGTGGAAAGGCTTGCGTACGCAAGAGTCTGGATCCAAATAATCGTAGAGCTCGGCCCCTTCCAGACGGGAAGTGTTGCATCTTGGGCCGAGAAAGTCCCGTTATCCACCTTGTTGATCAATATCTTCAGAAGCGCATTCGTCGTATCGCTTGCATTGGGACCCAGGCTAGAATTCATATTCACGATGAAAGACGAGCTAACAGCGGAGAACAGACCAGCCTTAAATAGGTTGCTGAGCCGAGGTTGAAAGGAATCAGGCAAGTTCACTTACAAAGATGAGGAGAACGTCCATGTCACCGTTATGTCTTTCGAGAAACTCATCGTCATGTTGTTTTGCCATGCGCTCGTAAGCGGACCAGAAGCGAGAGTGCGCATCCTTTCCAGTCCGGGGAAAGGCATCGGAGTTGTGCATGGTATCTAGGATCTCTGCGAGAAGGCTTTCCGACCTGGACACACTGATCGTACATGGCTTCCTCCAAAGATCAGAGAGAACTTACTGGTTTTTTGCCTTGTCTAGAGACTCTCCAGCTGTAGGTGCATTGTTTACTTGCACATTTGATTCAGCCATGTTTGAGTTGGGGGGGGAGGGGGCTCTGACGACTGGTAGACTCCACTTATTAGACGCCAAAGCCCGGCGTTCAGAGTTCGACTAATGAGGAAGCCATCGCCATCCATCTTAAGCGTCACCGAAGGGTCTGGCAGTGTACACAAACACATTGATCCATACTTGAAAATCCAGGGGGCCATTCTACCTCGTGCCGCCGTCCAACTGCCGATTTCTGTTCGATCGACTGCCACAGACTGTGGCTTGCCATGCATTACAGGGGTGATAGTTCAGTGTCCAATCACATAACCGGAGTCGGTCAGTAATCGGGTTAGCGTGAGGCTATTAACAACTCAATTAGGTAATTGGGTAAGGGAGCTTTGGAAAGGAGACCATTTGCTATGTGATACTGCTTTAGACGTATATATTATCTTGACCACTAGTATGTGCACCTTCCATTAGTTAATTCATATCACCTGCTGGAAAGATCTGGTAGCTGTGGCTAACAATAGTATATTATTGTTACGCAGCCATGCATACTTGTTACTATCAGTCTTTGAATGTCCAGTGGCTACTCTGATCGACGTTGATCTCCAAGTCTGTCATGCTTCGATGACGCTCTCCATCAAGAAAATCCTAGAAGGCGGAAGAATGAATGGTGTGATATTAAGCGGTAACCAGTACACAGCTCAAGCAATACTGCCTACATCTACACATGTATCGCAGACAGCGTACCGGACAAGACACGGCTATGTTCACATACACAACACAGACTATTAAACGCCGAGTGCGGCGGCGAGTTTCTTCGTTTCCTTGTCGCCGAGTGCCTTGAGAGCAGCAATGTCGATGGTATGCTGGCCAACACCCGTCGGGACTTCATGTCCGAAAATGACGTCTGGAAAGGTGCGAAGGTGGTAAGCTGCAGCAACAAAGTATGATATGAGAGCTCACAAAGTACATCCACAGTGTTGTGTCCCTTTCCACCGTCGAGACCGTCGTTCGGGAAGCAAGTTTGGGCCATCAGAATAGATGCTTCACCGATGACCTGGGGAGAGTCGCCGCTGAAACATACAACATTAGCCGGAAGTATGGCGAGGGTCAATTATGGCATACTCTTCATCACCAAAGATGCCATAGAACAATTTCCCGTTGCACACAATTGCGCCGAGAGCATTCGGTTTGATCTTGGACGATTGGTCCTGGTAAAATTTGAGTGGGATCACGTAAAATGGCACTTTGCTTGCATCTAAGTCTCCAAAGGACGTGCCGGGCTGACCATCAGGATTATGCTATAACCAGACAGGGATGAGTTCGAATGGAACGTGGCATCGATAACACGCTGTCAAGCATGCCACTTGTACGCACCGGGCATTTAAACTAGTCACAACGCGGTCAGTTAGCCAACAATTCAGAACTGTTTGATAATAAATCTCACATCGACGCCGTCACAATCGACGTCCATATCCGCAATGAAGTGGATCACAGAAACGCCGTTGAGTTTCTCCCAATCCCCGAGGATCTTGACATTGTTTCCTGAGTCTGGAGAGGACGGAAACGTGGCCAACACATCTTTTCCTGCTTTGAGACTGGCCTTTGCGGCGTTGAAAAGGCCTACCGCATTGATGGAGGGGTCTCCAGCGAACCTGACGGCTTTCGAAGGTACTTTGAGTGCATAAGAGTTCGGGGCGAATGTGAGAATGGCAGAAACACAAAGGTATGCGAAAGTAAACATGTTCGACAGTTGCTCAAGCAGGGGAGATCACCAATGGAGCTGGGATGGAAAAGGGTGCATCTTAACTGGTTCATCTTATAAAGCTCAATACTCAATAATGTACAGCACCCTGGAGTGTATGTTTTCAAAACGGACTCCCTAAAAGCGGCGAACCAAGCCCTGCAGCATCCGCACTTGAGACTACGATAGCTAGGGACCGGTGAACCATGGCCATATCCATGCAGCATTACTGGCGACGTGGATGGAGTGCGCTGTGCTAGATCTGATCAGCAACCTGTAGGTTGTGCCACTTTCTGCAGGCGTCAAAAGTATTGAGACGTGACGGTTCGTTAATCTCCACGGGTCTCATATAGTATCCCATGGCACATGGGATTCTGGGCCGGATTTCCCTGCTGCGAAGGTACATGGTGGTGCAGTGCAGTGGCGGACTACGAAGAGAACCCTCGTGAGCGGTTTGGAAGCCTGCGGTTGATCGGTTGTTAGCCAACATGATCTGCAGATACCCTCAATGAATAAATGTCTCGGTTGTAACCTCCTGGGGCCTTGAGGGTATCTATTGACTGCACTGAACCCTCCTTGTCTTGCCCTCTACATTTTGCGAACAATCAGCCAGCGATTGACTGCCCTCGTGGCAGAAGACAAAAAGAAGCGAGAAAAAAATGGAAGAGCTCTAGCATTTTTGAAACATGTCGCAAAATCGCAGGCCGAGTGAGCTGGCAGTTGGCATAGCATCACCGTCACGTTGACTGCTGTCAACGTGGCAAGCCCGAACCGAACCCGCCACGACGGCTCCATCCGCCGCGGCATCAGCAGCTTCGCCTACTGTGACTCATTCTTAAGGTCACTGGATCGAAGTACAAACAATGTTGTTAGTAGGGTGCCTAATACACGGCAAAGGTGACTTGTACCTTTGGCATTTGTGCGGCTTCTTACACCCGTGCAATACAGTAAGTCTTTGGTAAATGGCGCTCCGTCAAGACTCAAGTCATCGAATTTAACAGAAGTTGCTTATGTTAAAATACTTGACAGATAAACTCAGCGTGTGTGTATTAAACACGACTGAGGGAAGGGAGACAGCTGCGACTCCTTTATATATACCATCGCAGCTGTGAAGTAAGTACTAGTGGAATAAATAAATTTAAATATGGTGGAGCGTTGTCATGTGGATTGAATGAGTAATGTCCCGCATTGTGACAACCCGTGTTGACGCGTTGTTATGGTAGGATCCCGTATCCGGTATTCCAACAGCTTATAGCTACATTTCGCCAGAGCAAATCCAATGCTAAATCGGCCATGAACGTTAGACGCCATACCGTATACCCGGATAGATACCCCACGGGAACGAACTTACTGCTCCTTTAAGGTCGAGCACTACTTATTTCAATTTGGCGCCAGATCTTCCTCACTTAGGCATGGCTGTACCAAATATACAAGCAAACAATGCTCCAGCATCTCAAGACAAAGCGACAAATCAGTAAGTACTTTTGTAAGTTCCCTCGGTCTTTGGAGGAAGCCATCGATGATCAGCTCGGACAAATGTACTGTAAACAAGCTGTTCTCACTACGATTTGCACATTTATTGTAATGAAAAACTGTTCTCAGATGAACTATTGCCGAATTTCAGTAGGAATATTCCAGTCTGCTTATATATCACAACTACTTACATGCCCTAGCGTGCAGTCTCCTGGCGGAAGTCATGGACAGGTCTGAAACGTCAGTGGGTCCCAATCAATTCAACTCCTGTCGGCAGCATTATGGAACGGCTCTGTAACGTGCGCAGTATCTTTCATTGATCTCGATGAGTTATTGTGTTTGAAAAGTTGACAAGCCACGCAATGGACCATATGGACCCACAACCTCAAAGCACACCAACTCCCTCTGTATGTCCAGCTCCTCGTTGTCCAGTGTTGTGTCCGACTTAATGCGAGCTTCTATGGGCTCCACAGTTCCAAAGACCGTCACAGACGAGGAACTTGACCGTCACATTGGCGAGATCATCCTCCGGGAAGCAAAGCAGAAAGCGGAACGATACAAGAAGGATGGCATCCGTGCGTATCTCCCAGCGTGAGTTGAGGCAGCATTTTTTTAGGATATATGACACTAAGTCTGTTTTCCTCTAATATCAAGGACGGACCCTAACGTGCCCCGCGCAAATAAACGGTTCTTATCCTCGATAATCCGGAGCACAGATGATCACAATAAGGCAATCTTGCGTTCGCAAGCCGTTGCTGCTGCTGAACTGAAAGAAGAAAGAGAGGAGCAAGAGCGCAGAGAGCGCAAGGCTCGTGCTGATGAGGCGGCGCAGGATAGGCTTAGAAGGCTGATGTCAGGTGGACGACGGAATGTTGCTGAAGATAGGTGGCGGCCTGATAGAGACAGGCATAGACATCGCGAGGGTAAACGACGAGAACGTGACACGTCTCGTGATGAGAAGCTGTCATCGAAATCACCCAGCCGAAAACGGTATTGGGATGAAGATGAAGATGAGTATCAATACAGAGTAGGGTCGGCTCATCGAAGTTCTCGCCATAGTGGCACTCGCAGTCGTCACCATCGCTCACCTACATCTCGCTCACGATCTCCTCGCCGGGACAAGGAACCATCGCCCTACACTTCACATTCAAACACCCATTCTCGCACTGAGCATAAATCTCTGGATGGCGACTCAAGCCATGGTCATCGCCATCGCCCATCTCTTCGAAGAGACCGATCCTCCACTCCCACCAATTCATCACACGGCGATGCGACGCGTTCGCACAGGCGTCAACGCTCGACGTCGACGTCGCGCTCACGTTCTCCCAGCCGTGGCCGCCAAGTTCGACTTAAGACTTCAGTCAGCACACCTTCCCCATCCCCGGAAGAGTCATCCATGCGATCTCCGAGTCCGACGCTGGACGATTCACCCGGCTCTCCCTCTCCAGCTCCTATAACTTCAAAGATGGACAAGTATTTTGCCCCAAACTATGACCCTCGACTTGACGTTGCTCCTCTTGCATCGTCTTCATCTGGTCTTACCATTGATGTCCCAGCTACAGGGCTCGTCGACAATGCACAGTTTGAGGGCTGGGATGCCATGCTGGAACTTATACGACTACGACGGGAAGACCGCATGGAGAAGAAGCGATTGGAGCGCTTGGGCTTGCTGCCCGATAAGGTCAAGGAAGGAAGGGGGAAGAAGGGTAAGGGAATGGTGAGCGCGTCGGCCGAGGATGGGAAGGGAATAATGGAGATTGAATATGCGAAGAAAGGTGCAGTAAGGGAGTGGGATATGGGCAAGGAAGCAATGTAGTTGGCTGTCTGCGCGAGGCTCATTCAGCCCATTCTACAACTGTGTATTCATTTATTGATTTCTCGTGTCTCGCTGCTCTGTCCGCTCTCTTCTCATAATATTGCGTTTTCAAGCAATCTTAGATTTCTAGCCAACTTGAAGCGTCCCTTACATGGTTGGCATGACGTCTGACGAACTGTCACTAGTCCCTACTCAGGGGCAATATTTGCCGTCTGTTTGTAACTCTGGAACTCTGTAGAAGAAGTTGCCACTGCCCACCGTACACTGACCATGCTTGCCTTGGAACAAGCTGACAGGGTCGATTCAACCACATGCAAGGCATATTTAATGATCACTCGATCACTACGTACCTTAATTTCTTGTCAGTGATCCATGCTCGCCGTCTGCGATTTACACTCCCTCTCACGCGCGCATCCAAGTTGGGATTACAGGTTGACTCTAGCCTCGGTTTTGTTTTCACTAGTAAACTACTTCAAAAATACACATACCAGTTTTGTCAGGCAATTCTCACGCCGGTTACCGCCTGCCACCGGTTCTAAAGCTGAGCCGAATCAGAGGCCAATCCTGAACCGTCGGCAAAAGTTACTACAACGTTGACACTACATGATTTCACATACATACGTATGACACCAACCACAGCGGCGCTCCTATAATGGCGGGCGCCTTCCCCTCTACTGGTGGTGATGGCTGATGGTGGCATGTGCGGCATCATGTCAATCCTGCTCTGCCATCATGACCCTGTCACGCCTATACTCCCCCTTTCCTCTTTCTCCTCCACTAAACAAGCCCATTTCGATTTCTTCTCAGCGCAGGACGTTTATTACTTCAAATCGCGACTAGTTTCGCTGGTCTGTGGTGATGAATACCAAACGCTCATCGGGACTGGACTTCTCAGACAGAGCGCCGGGATTCGACCATCCCGACATTTCGATTATACCAGATGGCGGGCCCGCTTACCTGCGGCGCAACAAGACAGAGCGCAGAAGGCTTCAAGGCCTTATGAGGCCTGAGCCTCCCACACGTACCGTGAATTCAAATGACCGTGACACCCTCAAATCAAAATGGGATCGCTGGATGGTCAATGATGGCGGCAAATACATTTTTTTTGCCGTATGGATATTTCTACAAATCATCGTTCTTGTCTTTGGCATTGCAAATTATCAGCTCAAAGACAACTTTGTCAACGCCCGTGCAGAATTTGGGTTCACATATCGTGAGTCTTCAGTGACTTGCATTACGCCCGCTGTGGTTCTGACACACTCGCAGCCATCGCGCGTGCTGCCGCACTCATTCTGCACGTTAACGCTGCACTCATTCTGATTCCCATCTGTCGGAACTTTATATCCCTCCTTCGCCGCACGCCACTCAACCAGATCATTCAATTTGACGACGGCGTCTCCTTCCACAAGGCAACGGCCTGGTCTATTGTTTTCTGGACTATCATCCATATCATTGCTCACATGGTAAACTTCGTCAAACTTGCCTTGGCAGACCCCCAAGCGAAAAACAAAGGTCAAGTAATCATCGCATTTCTGAGCGCTAACTTCGCCACGGGACCTGGCATTACTGGCTGGATCATGACCGTCTGCCTTGCAATCATGGTTTTCTTCTCTCGTGATGGGCAACGCCGTGCTCACTTTGAGCGTTTCTGGTACACCCACCACCTGTTCATTGTATTTTTCATTTGCTGGCAACTCCATGGTATGTTTTGCATGATCAAACCTGACCGGCCACCATTCTGCTCCTGGAATCAAATCGGATTGTTCTGGGTGAGCTTTTATTTGTTGTTGCCCAGGTTGCCATCTGTCTGACTCATCATAGCGATTCTGGCTTGCGGGAGGGGTCATATATGTCATTGAGCGTATCCTGCGTGAAGTGCGCTCCCGTCACAGGACGTACATATCTAAAGTTATCCAGCACCCATCAAAGGTCATGGAGATCCAAATCAAGAAAGAAAAAACCACCACCCGTGCTGGCCAGTACATCTATCTCTCATGTCCTGAGATTTCTTACTTCCAGTGGCATCCTTTCACGCTTACTTCCGCCCCGGAGGAGGACTACCTCTCAGTTCATATCCGCATTGTCGGAGATTTCACGCGTGCTCTGGCTAGCTCCCTTGGTTGCGACTTTGACACCCTGGTGAACAGCGAAAAGGGTGGTGGTATGGTCGTTGGCACAGTTGCAAACCCTCGCCTCAATAGAGTTCTCCCACGCGTCATGATTGATGGTCCGTTTGGGAGCGCGTCTGAAGACTTCCTGAACTATGAAACCGTTCTGCTAGTTGGCGCTGGAATTGGAGTCACCCCTTTTGCCTCCATTCTCAAGTCTATTTGGTACCGTATGAACAATTTCAATGTTAGCAGACGCACACGTCTTTCCAAGGTGTGTGTGTGCGGTCCCCTACTTCAATAGCGTTCCACTTTACTCAAATGCTGTAGGTCTATTTCACGTGGGTGATCCGTGATTTTGGCACTGCCGAGTGGTTCCACTCTCTGCTTCACGCGCTTGAGGAGCAGGACACCATGGGTTGCATTGAGATCAGCATCTACCTTACATCTTCGATAAAGCAAGACGATGTGAACAATATAATGGTCCAAGACGTTGGCGCGGAGAAGGATGCGATCACCTCCCTACGTGCACCCACTCATTTTGGTAGGCCGAACTGGGACCGGGTATTCTCCTCCATCGCGGACCAACACCATGACACAGACGTTGGCGTGTTCTTCTGCGGACCTCCCATGCTATCCAGGACGTGCGTAACCTTTCGAACTTAATATACCAATGTGCTTGATTTAATGCGTAAAATGACAGCCTGCACGAGAAATGTAATCAGTACACCCAGCCCACAGGTACTCGATTCTTTTTCGCCAAAGGTGTGTCTTTTGTCATCGATTTCGCCTGCTCCGCTTCTCACACCCCCCTCCTATCCACACAGAAAACTTTTAAATATTATCATTGCTGGGCGCCCACTTTCTCATTCTTACTTTGCAAAATCTTTCTTTCGTTATCATTATATCGAGGACAATGATTGTATTTTGGCCTTGTAAAGCTGCGGCGCGGAGACTCATAATTATTTAGTATTGTCTTCTCGATGATTTAGCTTTTTTTCTGTCATAGATTGGCTTATATAATGCACATTCGCGTCGTAGGTGTACTCGGGGTGTTGCAGATTAAGGCATGGTTTGATTGACCGGTGCGTCCAAGCGGTTAAAACTATCGTACGGCCCGCAAGCATAGACGTCTAGGCCTCCTACGTATGAAATGTGCCACCGTAGGGAACCCCTTGCACGTTATGGCATGGCCATCTCGAGCAACAAGGCGCCAGATCATGCATCACAGATACCACTTGACCCGGCGTGATTGTATCATAATAATGCATGTGAGTAATACCATGAGCCTTGACAGGCCATGAAAATCCAAGCAAAATCAAGGCCAAACATTCAACATGACAACATGTCATAGCCCATCCATTTCTACTGAAGATTCCTGGGATTGGAGCTAGTCCAAGTTCATGGGCACCAAATTGCCAAAAAAAAAGGAGACAGACAGACCAAAGCATGTATTTCGAATGATTTGACCAAAAAAGAAGCACAAGAGGTGGCTAAAGAAAATACTAAACAACAGAAAACGACAACAAGCATTGTTTCACAAGCTGCGCCCACTGTGACCTTTGTCTGCAGTCGGACACCTTAAGAATTGCACGACTACGCGGACGAAGTTGTCCAGATCTGATTAGTATTCCCTGTGGTGCACTGGAATGTTTCCACGGGGTTTCCGTTTGTGAGATTACCGTTTGTCAAGTCGAGGCATTGTCCTAAGAAGGCAACGGCGGTCACAAACGGGCGAGCGGGTAGAGAGTCTAACAACAAAGGACCAAGATAGTTACCCTTTCCAGTGACAGCAATCCTTAAATCCGCCGTGTAGAACCAAGCCTGGGCAGGCAAATCAGCGCAGGTCTGGATCTTCACTGGGACGTTATTGGCGGGAACTAAGTTTGCCAGTCAAAAATCTGGGAAGAGGCTAGTACGAGTCTCGAGGCTCACCAGGACCAGCGTCCAAGCAGAAATTGGTGCCTGCAAGCTGAACCTTGGTGTTGTTGGCGTTGATCAACCACTTTTGAGCCCCTGTGCCGTTGCAATCGAAGCTTCACGGTGTACATTGGGTTAACAAGGCGAAGCTATGCGCGACAGGGAAGCCTGAGCAAAAGCTCACATTTGCACGGGTGTCCCGTTAGCTAGGGTGCCACCCTTGACATCCAAGCACTTTGCATTGTTGCCATTGGGGTTGATCTGAACGCTGGCAGCGACGAGTGCGACAGACGCAAAGAGAGCTCCGAAGAAGACTTTGGCGAACATGGCTAGTGAATGAAAGCTGAGTGACGAAAAGGATGGTGCTTGGCGTGAATTTATAGATATTCCGGAAAGCACGGGTCCTGTGTGCCCCCACGAATTTGGAAGGACCCCAGAGGCACTAAGGGTGTATGAAACATCATCAAATTGAAATACCATTGGCTTTCCGAGAATTCCAGAAACACTCCTTAGCGCTGTTCACCTGGATCACATTAATGGGAAATGTGAGTCCGCATTCATTTATAGTTACCATTTTCCCTAGATTTTCTCTATGAATAATCATTGAAGAATAACCAATAATGACGCCTCTTGATTCTTGAGTGTGAAAGTGGCATCTTTTCACAGGCTCTTGTATAGCAAACGAATTCTGGGTGGGCGCGCAAGGCTGTTGCACCTGGTCGACTTCGCCTAGTACAAATTTACAGTTGATTCAAGTGAAGTAAATGGAGTATATCGAAGTGGTTCGTCCTCTCGTACGGAACGCTCCGCTTGTCGCTCAAGGTGGTTCGAGTAATTTGAGAGTAAGTATATTTAGGGGCATTCAACCAGAGGTGTCGGAGCTGATGACCAGCGTTTAGCCCCACGTCAAAGGCCGACCTACCTTTCCGGTGGAACTTCAAACAGCCTCGACCAATACGCAAGTCCGTAGACTCCTAATGAACGTCAGCCAGACCTGATTCAATTCCCATTAGGCATCTTCCCCAGTGTTGTTGGCCTTGCAGGTTCAGAGAGTCCCAAGGTTTGTAACGGTTAGGCTATCGTACACATGGCTAATAGTAATGCGGGTACGTGGGTCTGGACCTTCGTAGTACGTGTTTGCATACACCCTGCCTTAGACGCCAAATCTTACTGACCAAGACCAGCCAATTGTTTCAGGGCATATGAGAGCATATGGAAGACTTGGGACCGCGTAGATAATTTGCAAACGTGCCCCATCCCTGAGTGTTGAACGTTGATGTCCACGGCGTTGAGCAGTGGAGCTAGCCAGGGAACTCAGTCCGAGATCTGACCTCCCTAAGCAGGACTTGAGGATCTGCCAATGGTCTTACGTCTAAGTCGGAACATAGCTGAAACTATTTTTCGATATTTATTGGAACATCAATGCATGCAAGACGTGACATTTTCTGCAAGGAGTTTCAATATGGAGGGGCAAGGAATTCATTGGCGCTGGTAGGGTATTTGACTAGCATCATGGGTACGTGGCAAGCGCAAGGAAGGCAATAAATACCAGGGATGGCCTCACTCCCAGGACAGCATGTACGTGTTTTGAGACGAGTATCGGTAATGCGGAACAACGTCGGGTGGAAGCACATCGGTATTGCAACTACCACCGTTACTCTCGATTTCAAAATGTATAGATCGGGCGCGAAAGTCATCATGATTGGCTGATGAATTACTTCCACACGAGATCTGGTACTACCACCGTGACTCTCGATTTCGATTTCGAACCCATTTAGCATCTGTCAAATGTACAGATCGGGCACGAAAGTCATGATTGGTTGATGAATTCTTTCCACAGGAGACCTGGTACTACCGTTACCCTCGATTTCGATTTCGAAGCCATCTGTCAGAATGTACAGATCGGACATGAAAGTCATCATGATTGGCTGATGAATCCTTCCACATGAGACCTGGATCGTTTATGTAGAAAGAAAGGGTAGAAGTAGGGACACCGAGACACCATGGAAAACAACGCATTTTCGATTCCTCATCACTCAGGTTCTGAGTGAAGAGTTGCAATTTCGTGTGTAGGCTACCCAGTCGAGCCGTGCAACATTATAGACGGCTGGGGCATGGGTGTGGCGGAGAAGAGTTAGTACCGCAGACTGTCAGCGGTATGGCATCTGGTAGATAAGAGAGTATGTGTAATCTGGTAGGAGAGCATTCCGCTCCTGGGACCAGAATTGGTGGGGGCCATCGAATTTCAATCAACAACATACGGGCGCCAGTGTACTGACAGAGGTCGAAGAGGCGGCGCCTAGTCTCCGCACAGCACAAGGACATGTACGCGTTAGCAGAAACATCTGAACCAATAGTTTGATGGGGCATTGACATGGTACAATGGGCACGAAGGAAACGAGAGACATAATTCAAGCAGGTAATGAAAGGAAATTCCAAGCCCGGGGTATGACATACCAGCGCCAGGTTAGGGATCTGTCCGTGAAGCAAGGCAGCGACTGAAGAAGCATACGGAAATGAACGAAAGCGAGTGTCCCGTGCGCACTGCGACCCGGTGAGTCCCTAGACAGAAGTATGATAGGAGAACCAGACCCAATTCCACACATTTACAATACCAGAACAAGAAGACCTATGACAGCACTGCTTTCGTAATTCCAGCCAGTCACCTTGCGCGGTTAACGTTGCTTCGCTGTCCGTCCAGAGTTTGCTGAGTAGAGGAATGTGTAATGTCACATATCGTAAGAATCTGCCGCGCAGCGGACCTCTAGTACCGCGGACCTATTTATGGCAGAGGCATTTACATCAAAGACGGTGAATGGACGCTGGGAGATTTTCTTTGTACCCCTTGCCACAGTATGTGCCGCTCAGAGTTCTGTGCAACATGTAGGATAAAAGGCCAGTGTTCACATCGAGGGAATCATGCAGAGCATTCAGTTGCGTTGCTACAGATATAAGGTCGCTGGAGTGGTGTATCTCATCAAAAGGGTTGTTTTGTCTCTAAACGTAAGCTCGAGTCTTGCGTGCAAGAAAACAGATAATGGTCGACTAAGGACATCAGAAAGATTGTTACTCAGTTCAGAGCGATATGTCTACTCCTTGACGGCAACATCGTCCGAATTGTCTTCCATCTTCTCACCACGACCATGATGCACATTCAATCGGCCGGACGGTTTCCAGCTGGCGGAGTGCCACGGAGCAATGCGTGCTCGGTACATCTCATCGACCTACAAAACTTATTTTCAGCTGCAAGCAAGGCAAGGAATGATTCGCACCTCTTCAAGGGTGAGGCCCTTGGTTTCGGGAACGAAAAGATAGACATAAACATAGCCAAAAGTGAGCATGCCGAAGAATATGAGCAGGATCAGTGGGCCAATGCTGGATTGCTACAATTAGTGGTGCAAAGCACTGTCGCTTGTTAGGCTTACACAGCTGCGATCCTTGGAGCGAAAAATGAGAGAAGGAAATTCCAAATCCAATCTAAGTGAAGTGTGCATATGAGAGGTGATTATGTCTACAGGAACCATGAAGCGATTACACCCACTTGTTGCGCTGCCAAGAGCAATAGACTAATAGGATGATGAGCAAGCTATCGTGAAGGCGAGATAGTTTTGATTTCCTCTGTTACCTTTGCACGCACACGAAGAGGGAAGCTCTCTCCAAGGTAAACCCATGGTGTTGGACCCCAGAACATGGAGAACGAGAAGACATGAAGCACTGCAAATGCAATGAGGGTATCTCCGCCTTGCTTGTTACGCGTAGTGAGTAGGGATTTATCTGTCCCTGCTGGTGCAAGCATAAAGTGCCCAACGAGGCCAGCCTTAGACGAGAAATCAGATGAAGGTATAAAAGATTGAAAATGAGCCCTACGATAAGGGAACAGAGCTGATATATGCGTAAGCGACGATTCAACTGAGAAAAGAAAAATAGGCGCACTCCTTCCAAGAAAGATCCGATCAGCAGGGATTTACGTCGTCCAACAGTTTCTATGAGAATGAGAGCCTAATGGTATGTTCGTCAACAACTGTGGCAGACAACCGACTATCTATGGTAGGCTCGGTACATACCGGAACAGTGCCTACCCAGGAGACGCCGCCTAGAATGGTTTGGATGACGTATGGAGACAATCTAACGTGATATTAGTCCAACTGAAGAGAAGAGATTAAAAAGTAAGCATACGTCGTGCCAGCACTCTTGAAAAAAGTGTCGCCGTAATAATCTGCAATTGTTGGCTATTAGACCTGTACCAGAGGTATCATCGATTCATGCTAACAGTAGAAATTCTGCCCGTTCAATTGTTGAATAAATTGCAACCTTACCAAGGTCAGCAAAGTTGACCAGTGCACAACATCACACGAAATCCAGCTAGTTGAACATACATCATGCCATTTCCGGTTCGTTTCCATAATAGATTGCGTGTGGAGAAGCATTCCAACCATGTTGCCTTGCCACCCTCATTTTCTTCTTTGATCCCAAGCTTAAGTTCCTCTAAGATCTCCTGGACGAGCGGATCGTCACCCGGCACTCCATTGAGTTCGGCCAAGGCGGCTCGAGCTTCGTCCTCTTTTTTGAGTCCAAGAAGGTGACGACTGTTGTTGAGGATGAAGTCAATTGTATTTCCCTAGTAAAGCTGTTCGTCTACACGAGGAAGGAATGTACGCACGGAGATTCAGGCAGGAACGAGATGCCGGAAATAAGGATCAAACCCCATAAAAGTTGTAAACCAATCTGTGCATAGACTTGATCATGTTATCTCACAGCACGTCTGACGTGGACTTACAGGAACCTGCCCAACCAATCTCATGAGTCAAGCACATAAAGAGCATGGGCTATAGCAATGAACTTGCCTTCCATGATGCGGTGTTCTTAACGTTATGTGTTGCCAAATCCAGAACATAACTCAGGAAAATGCTGTAGAGATGTGAATTACTTCGCACACACATTTTGTACGTACACACCCTGTGATTATTTGCAACTGATAAAGCACCAAAAGGGCACCTCGGATTTTTTTGGGAGCAGCTTCTCCGTTATAGAGCGGCACAATAGCTGGGGAGCATTCCATTGACGGTTATGCGCTTGCTATGCTACTTTACTCACCTGACAGCGCACCTACGCCCAGTCCAGCAACGAAACGACTTGCAATCAAACATGTCAGCGACAACATTATCAGAAATCAATACATGGTACTGCGACACACCCAAAAGTGATTTGTGCAACAGAATTTAGGGTTCCTGTTTGTATGGCAACCCCAACAGTGAAGATGCAAGACCGAGTGAGGATGGATCCTTTCCGCCCAAAGCGATCCGAGGTGAAGGCTTGTGCTAACGCGCCACTGAACAGGGCTAAGTCAACATTCCATAGGATACAAGCAGTTGCTGTTTAACACACACGAAAGTTCTATGTGATTTGACGGTGAATTATGAACTCATGATATTATGGGGACTCATACGTACCCAGCGGATAGAAGAGACGTTATAATGGACTGTCGGTTTGCGGATAACGTCCGTGTTCCATCAGAATTCAGTATATCCCCAAACCGATTGTTGAAATCCTCCATAATTAGACATCCCTGTTCTATGTGCTGAGTAACATGCCGCTTGCATTTGTCCAGCTACTCACTGAAATCACACCAATGTCATACTGATATAAAGATGAGAATTTGGAGTGATCACTTTGCAGAAAGCGTACCCCAAAAAGGAAGCCACCAAAAGCGACAAAGAAGCAAAACACTATAGCTTTCTTGTTGTCGAGTACACTGGGTGGGTTTGCCATTGTGGGGTTTGCAATAGATAGGCCTCACGGTATGGAACTTCTGGAAGCATCCATTATTTATTGGAAAAATACTTTCAGCTTCCACGAAGAAGGGTCCTCTCGCATTGGCCGCCGGCCGTGTTGCCAGGTGAAAAGTAGTGCGTTTCAAGTGTCAACTGACTTGCATCGTTGTTGCTCCAATGAAGAATGCCGTGCGGCCCGTGAGAGGCGGCCCGCCCACCGCGCTAATCATTCGGTGCACTGCAGCGACGCAGAAACGGCAGGATGATTTGAAAATCTTGACGGGGCGTTGGTCATCACAAAATTTAGAGTGGGAATCAGGTGAGCCCTAAAATAAAAGATCACTTCTGTGAGATATGCTCCAACACTTTCCCAGGCATGGAAAAAAGAATACCAGCCACGGCGGCAACGTACAGCTCCACCAGTATAAAAAATGCAAATGTGTCCCTTTGTTCGTCTGGTCACGTTCAAACCCATTTCATGTTCAAGGCGTACACGCCATTATGCATTACGCTCCCATCTGCATCATCTTGAGCACCTGAACATGAAACAACTTGGTTTTACTGTTCCAATGCCTTGGTCTGAAAATGGAGGATATAATACGAGCGCAGCATTCTCAGCCGCGTGACTTCTGTTCGGAGAAACTGACCAAGCCGCTCGCGCTAGTGCCGAAGCGCCACTAGTACGGTGTGTCATCAGTATACTTGGTACGCTGCAAGATACCAATAAATCATCGTCAGTCACGCACCGGCGTGGCGGTCTCAAAAAGTACTGATTGGTTCACGCGTTTACAGAACAAGTGCGGCCTCAGCACCAGTTCTGTATTTATATATTTTGGCTTCAATATCTTGTTCAATATCAACAAATTCTGATGTAGAAAATAAAGTGCACTGTATCAATTTCAGTGTTCTTAATTGCAGACTCGGATGCAGTGAGGCTTTCCCTCCATCGCTGCCCATGCGAGCTCGGGAGCCTGTAATTGGACAAATATTCATGTTCGAATGAGATAATTAGAACGACCGTTGCATGACATCTACTGCGGTATGCAGAGATGGAATTGTTGAGATCAAGGGACATATTAGGAAGCTACTCGCTACATGAACCAGAATGACGTCTACATTTTCTCACATGTGCATTTGAGAGGCCGAGGGAAGGCGCCGTAGATCTTCACAGAGGTATTGGGGAATACCATGCATAGATTAACTTACACACTATAATAGCACAAATACAACCATCAGTACAAATAGCAACAACGCGATACATCATCTATCCCAATCTGGATGTTCAAAGATGAGCACTTGTGTAACGTGATCCCCATCTACGAGACAAAGACACTCACAAACCAGAAATAAACGAGAGATCCCCCTGATATTATCTAAGGATGGAATTCAATTGCGTCGCCATGTGTTCGCTGGAGATCCACGAGCGCTGCCATTGTCTCCTCTTGGAGTATACAGCATTGAAAGATTCCTATGAAAATCAGTCTCCCGTTGATGCTGTAATCCATGCTAGCTGTTGATACTGAGGTGGCGTCGTCGTCCCACCAGTTGGTATATATACTGTTGTTGACGTCATCTTCGACATCGTCAGCGCTGTCGTTCTCTCCATCCATACCTTGTTTGCTGCCTAGAATGTCATAGTAAAGACGATCGCGCTCCTGAATGGACAGAGGGGGACGGGCGCTAATAAGCCTTGGGAGCGCATCTCCTTCTATATCCACGGAATCTAGCGTCAAGAACGCAAGGCGCGGACACGGCCACTGCTCGGGTGGAGTGTCTGGCTCAGGGATTAAACATTCAAGCACGTCTGGCTTTAAGCACACGTCATGAATGACAAGTGACCTCAGGTTTGACATGTTTCGAAGCAATGGACCTGCAAGGTTGTCGCCAATAGGGAGCGACCGATGATTAACCAGGAGATTTTCCAGCGTCGAGGCAGTTTCAGTAAGTAAATGCCAGAATACCTGAAGTACGAAGCCGGCAGGGTGGTGTAAAGTGTCATATTGCCCAAATCGAAGGGTTTGAAGTGAAGGAATATGCAGAGAGCGAAGGAAAAGCATGGTGTCTGGTGTATGATCAGCGAAGAATCGAAGGTCGTGTAATGCAGGCAATGGGAGTCGCGTCTCAGGCCACATGGGTCCCGTGCCATGATAAGACGCTTCGTTGGAGAGCCACAGAGATGATAAATTTGGACAGCATGCCAGGAACTGAAGATAAGTCGAAGATGGTACCGGAAACTTGCACGCTCCGAGAACGAGCCATTGCAGAGGTAAGAAAGTTGTAGTCATAAAACTTGTGATCAGGGTAGCTTCTGCCAGCTGCAAGTACCGCAGCTTAGGTGTGTACACAAGCCCCATTTCAATATCGAGAGCGTCTTCTCCTGGTCCTAGTGGTCTTCGCGTGTAGCTGCGAAGATAGAAAACCTCCAGGGACAACAGTTGTGTTATCCGACTGGAATCCAGTGGAAAAAGTTCACGCAACTCATCCGAGTGCAGGTGCAACGCTATGAAACAGCGAATGCGCCTTGATTCACTCTTTAACAGCCTTAGCAGTGGTGATGCTCGAGATTTCGAGCCAGACCAAGTGGTTGGTCGAATGAGCACATCCAAGGGACAAGAACGGGAGTAGCGCAGCCAAGTATCGAGGGTTTCGATGTCCCATTTGAGCGCACGTCCGAGAACGAGCGTCGTCCATAAGGTAGGAGTATTGATCGCAACTGTCCGCCAGGTACGACAGACCTGAGTCAGACAACGGCGTACAGCATGGGGATGTGGATCGAATGGATCAAGCACAGGAAACCCGTGATGAATGGCTTTCGGGCGTGAAAAGCCGGGGACGCAGTACTCGAATATGTTGCTAAAAAGCTCATCGGGCAACGTGACAGCGGTCGGTGATCCACTTGCATTGTCGTGTGAAGGCACGGCCTCGGAAGTTGGAGAAAGAGGTCTAGGGCAGTTTTGATCCTGGTTAGGAGGATCCGAGTCCTGCTGTGGTACGTTGTTGTCTTCGCATGCTAACGGAGTCGCACCTGCGGGATAAATTGCGGTTGCAGTGAGTCAGAAATTAAAATGGCATAACGGCTGCCCTCCAAGATAGAACACACCAGATTTTGAGCTTGGGGATCGCGATCTCTGCCTATCCTTATCTTCCGCCTCCGTCGCTTTCTTATCTCTCCGCTTGCCACGACGAGGAAGGCGAACACGGCCGATAACATCACCAACGAATACTTGTATGGACTGGAAAACCTGACGTCGTTGAGGTCGGACAGACCTAGGGTCGACGTTCGTGGCGGCATGTGGCGTATTCATGGCTGTCTTCAATGCGCTGCCCGGGGCGGGAATCCTGTGACGGGCACAGCTGACTACTGATAACATCTGGCGTGACGTGTCCAAATGAAGCAACAGAGCGAAATGAGTACAACTTGGTGATCCAACGTGCAACATTTTGAGAGCTTGAGCACAATTACGCATTAGCGCTTTTGATGCTTGTAATTGGTATGCTATATTGGAATGTGGAGTGCGCCCACATATGTGCGTACATCCACATATGTGGAAGCGAGCATAGGTGACTTCTCTCCAAAGGACACATGCTCCATTGTAAGCGTCTGCAGATAAAGTCCGTGGATAGGTATGTGATAACCTAGAACATTGCTAAAATGCCTCACGAATCAGGCCCGGTACATACCATACCGTCCAGGATATTCAATCACTTTTACGAGTGCAAGAAAAATGTAAAGTCTCATTCCCACAACACAACTAACATTGACACTGAAAACGGATCCACAACTCTAGCTCCAATGTCTGCATCAGGTCTACATGTCACAACTATGATGCTTCCTACGGATGTGGCATCTGCAACACACTAGTCAAGTTAGTTTTCAACAATTGCACAAAAACTGAGAATCTGGAGACATACTTGCGCGTGACCATCTTCATGCCTCATCTCCGTCGGGAAAGCAGCCCAGGAGGGGAAGAGGGAGGGGCTGCGCACCACTCATCACTCACAACAGGGAGGCAAACGGTACAACAAATCACTTACGATGCAACCCTGGCGAGTTTCCAAGACTTGATCGACGGCATTAGTGGAAGCCTTGTTGGCAGGCGCAGCAATTGCTGCCGCGAAGATGCAAGTAGCATAGACCAAGGTGATAAGGGTGGCTTTGAAGCAGTGCATGGTGCGTAAGGCTGAAGTTGCGACGGATGCGACTGGGGAACTTGGGAGGGTTTATATACCGCAGAGCACCTTGTGCTATCATGATCTTCCTATAGCGTGTTGTTGTGTCGACATACCCTTTTAGCAGTGGATAAGTGGCGCTTATTCGATGCACCAACCATACTGGCATGAACCGTAGCAAATCTATTCTGATAGCACTCTTAATAACAGTGGATTCAATGATATTAACGTCTTCGATGAATTCAAGTGAAACTAAATTGCACGGAGCTACGGGAGTCCACAATGCATGGTTGACGCATGGGCCTAATCAAAGACTTTCCAGTTCTGAGATCCTGTAGATTTACCAGGCTGAAGCTGATACAAGCCTTCTTGCAGGGTAACAGGCAGCCACGAGGTGGTAACTTCAAATGTATAGCACCAGTTCTATGTTACGTGAGGGCACGCCAAGCCAACACCTCTATGGAATATGTCACAGATACATCCATCGGTTTACGAACCAAAAAGTATACCCTACAATAACAACTCAGTGTTCATACAGAATAGCCTTCCAGTGTGTCTAATACCTTATATTTTTAACCATGAACGTTAACTTTCTAGACGCTTCTCAACTTCAGTTTTGTGCCTAGAAAGAGACAGGGTCCGGTTATCGCAATATGTAAACACAATTTCAATTCATGTGTCGGCCGGTGGCCACGCATCATGCACTTCAAGGGCTTCAAGGAAGAGCACTCTTCAGAGTAGCGTGCGTACATGCGTAGCTCCGAGTACTTGCTTGTGGTGCCTGGGCTGTTGTTGCTTCAGAGCTCAACCAGAGCGCTAAGCCCTTGGGATGTGGAGAGCCATGTATATGAGATGCTTCGACGTATATATGCAGGGAGAAGAAGACACGCCGGAGTCTCCGAAGCGAGTCACAAGTGTCACATCACGAGCACGCGTTCCTATTGGCGGCGTACCATCAACTAGTATGTCGAGTGGCTGTTCGAGTAGCTGCTTACAATCGTTACTCATTCCACCCGAGTTTTTTCTAGCTGTTGAACGCCTCTCAAGGCGACGATGCCTACAACTCAAAGAGACACACAAAATGAACGTCGTGTTATGTAGAAATGTGGTCTGGCAGCCTGTCCTTCCCGATTCTCCTTACTCTCCTTCCCCATCCCTAATATTTCTCCAATATTCTGCGTCGAAGGCGGCCAGTTGTCACAACCAATCTCCTCGGCTCAATGTAAACAATAATAATAATGAGGGAGTTAAGATGACAGATGCAGGTGCGAGATCTCCAAGCATGTCCATTCCACCCAGTTTCCTCACGCAAGCAGCGAAAAGCAGGCAGTCAACTCACGCCGGAAAATGGGCAAACAACTTCTTTACGGCAACTCCGTCTCTCCAATACAGGCAGCCCCTCCCTCAAATCCTCCGAGCACATTCACTCTGAAACCTTTGCTTAGAAGCTCAAATTTATCGCCGGACTGCTCCCTATACCCACCTCTCCATAACATTTCCTATACCTCCGCGGCTGCGCTACGGGTCCCTACGCGCGTTGTTGTGTCGTAGCGTACGGGCATACTCTGCAGCGGCTGCATCAGTGAGTCAACAAAGCGAAATGAGTGGAGGACAAGTGGAGGTCACTAATGAATGAATGTGGATGTGTATATACTCACGGGAATAGTGTCCAGTGCCAGGGTTGTCTGGCATGCCGCCAGACACGCCAGCACACCCGACAGAGAACACACCAGAATTTTCGTTCTCAGCGAACTTACTATGAAAACGAGTGAACAAGCCAGAGAAAAACGCCGATCTGCTCGACTTGCTTTGCGTAATGACCGCCATCGCAATGACTCGAGGAAACAGACGATACGCTGTGGGCATCATCCCCTCTCCCAGCGATACATCACACGTCGTTTGCACAGAACAACATCGCGACCATAATTCCAATATGTAATGGTACACTTGAACCTATTCTACCATAGGCGTAATTTTGCCTCTCTGCCCTTGTGGGGCATGACGTCATCATAGTCCTCATCGCTCGTGGGCCGAGACAATTTGCTCAGGCCTGATGATCTTCAGCGGAAACAGGAATAGGGGAAATCGCGCTACCAGAGAGCAGAGACGAATGGAGGGTTGTCACCGCTGCTGGCATGACAAAGTGACGAAAATATAATATATAAACACCATTCGGTACATGACAAAAAGCTTGTACTGAATGTGTCTCAGGATCCCTGTGGTGCATGGTCAACCAACCATTTGTATGGGCTCAAAGTGACGTGTTTGCCTCAGGATCTGATAGTGAGCTAAGTGTGGCGTCCACCCCTAGGGTGTATATTCCATTATAAAGATCCCTTGGATAGGATAGTTGAGGATATTGCTGAAACCCTTTCAGAGTAAGGTGTTGTGTACAACAGGGATACTATCCAGGGGATTTATTTGTGTATGTGAAACGAGTAACATCTTATTCCCACAACACGGCATACATCCACATTAGAAACAGGTCATCCACATTAACAACAAGCCCACAACTTAAGCTCCCACGTCTGCTTGCCAAGAACTACGCTCCTTCCACGCGCGTGAAACTAGGCAAGTCAGATCAGTCGTCAACAATGACACAAAGTGAAGAGTCGGAAGACATGCCTGGGAGGAGCACCGTTCGTGCCTTCATGAAGACAGAATCCGAATATGATGATCTGTGCATGGCTCGTCATTCACAGCAAGGAGGCATAAAAGCACGTAAAGTCACTTACGCCGCAATTGGCGTCTGAGATAGGCTTCAAGGTGTTGTCGGTAGCTACACCGGCAGGCACAGGCGTCGCACTAGGCAAGTCAGATCAGTCGTCAACAATGAATGGCGCAAAGTGGAGAGTGAATACATGCCTAGGAGGAGCACCATTCACGCCTTCACGAAGACAGAACCCGAATATGATGATCTGTGCATGGCTCGTCATTCACAGAAAGGATAAAAGCACGTAAAGTCACTTACGCCGCAAGTAGCGTCTGAGATAGGCTTCAAGGTGTTGTCGGCAGCTTCTCCGGCAGGCGCGGGGATTGCGACAGCGGAGGCGCAAGCCACGGAGAGGAAGGCGACAATGGCGGCTTTGAAGAAGTGCATGGTGTGTGAGACTGAAGTTGCAACAGATGCGACTGGGGACTCAAAGGAGCATGGAGGGGTTTATATGCCGCAGAGTACCTACGTGAGTTTTCCCCAAATGTAAACAGCGGGGTCAGTGATATGAACGTCTTCTATGAATTAATAACTGGAACATAACGTATCTGAATTGCACCTGTGGTGCCACGGAAGTGCAGAACAAGGGCTAATGAATGGTGCCGGGCTACAGCTGACATGCGTTTAGCATGAGGAATGGCGGGCACGAAGCACTCAGTTAGAATTCACAGCGTCAATTCTTACATTGAACACAATTCTATACCTCTATTGAATCCCCCGCGATAACGCATGATCTTCCTACGGCAAATCCTGTTCCATTAGAAATCATTGGTTCCGGATCAACTTCGGTTTTGTGCCCGGGAAGGTCAAACCGACCTACTAACCCTGTTGTGGTTTGGTGGCTGCAATTGAAGCTCTGAGCCCTCGGAATTTACACATACATTTCGATGACATGGGGAGAGGTTTGGAGGTAGCCCACTTGTATATATTGGGTGCTTCGATGTATGTACCAGACATGAGTCACAGAAAGTGCATGTGTCACATCAGCACGCGTGCGAACTGCCAGTTGTGGCGGCACACGTGGAATCAACTGATGCATGGACGACCTGCAATTGCTAGAGATATCTGGCTTGACCTTCCCGGGCACAAAACTGAAGTTGATTCGGAACCGACTAGAAAGTTCGTAGTTTCTAATGGAACAGGATTTGCTGTAGGGAGATTAAGCGTTATCGCAGGGTATTCAATAGAGGTGCAATAGGGCATATATGGGACCAGCTTAAGAAGAAAACCCAGCTTTTTGCATCATACATTAGTCCAAAGTGAAGCAGCGGCTTGTCAGACCGCCGAATGCAAGCCGAACGGCATGACATCCCTTTGTAAGTGCCCCTTGGATGGACAACCATAGCCTGTGTTCATGATGGCCACTCCTCCCAACCATCTCCCTAGTTTTCAGAATCTTCTGCTGAACCTGAGAGCCCTCATCGTTTATGGTAGCTTCACATCGGCGTGGGAGTGAAGTTTGACATTCCTTCTGAACGGAGCTTCAAAGCGGCATGTGTAGAGCAACTGTGGAGCATCACCGGAGCGTTGCGAACGCTAGCGAAGTTCAGCTTAAGCTGGTTCCATATACGCTCTAATGTAAGAATTGACGCTGTGAATTCTAACTGAGTGCTTTGTGCCCGCCATTTCGCATGCTAAACGCATGTCAGCTGTAGCCCGGCACCATTCATTAGCCCTTGTTCTGCACTTCCGTGGCACCACAGGTGCAATTCAGATACGTTATGTTTCAGTTATTAATTCATAGAAGACGTTCATATCACTGACCCCGCTGTTTACATTTGGGGGAAAGTATCGTTAGCTTCTTAAAGCCCAGATTCCTCTTAGAGCGATATCAGAATAACCTTCCGTACGGTTCAAGCCAGTCTGAACGGTGCATCGAATAGGCACAATTTATTCACTGCTAAATGGGTATATCGACACAGCAACACCTTAGAAGTTCCGATTACACCGGACTCACGCAGGTACTCTGCAGTATATAAACCCCTCCATGCTCCTTTGAGTCCCCAGTCGCATCTGTTGCAACTTCAGTCTCACGCACCATGCACTTCTTCAAAGCCGCCATTGTCGCCTTCCTCTCCGTGGCTTGCGCCTCCGCTGTCGCAATCCCCGCGCCTGCCGGAGAAGCTGCCGACAACACCTTGAAGCCTATCTCAGACGCTACTTGCGGCGTAAGTGACTTTACGTGCTTTTATGTCTCCTTGCTGTGAATGAAGACCCATGCACAGATCATCATATTCGGGTTCTGTCTTCGTGAAGGCGTGAATGGTGCTCCTCCTAGGCATGTATTCGCTCTCCACTTTGTGACATTCACTGTTGACGACTGATCGACTTGCCTAGTGCGACGCCTGTGCCTGCCGGTGTAGCCACCGACAACACCTTGAAGCCTATCTCAGACGCCAATTGCGGCGTAAGTGGCTTTACATGCTTTTATCCTTTCTGTGAATGACGAGCCATGCACAGATCATCATATTCGGATTCTGTCTTCATGAAGGCACGAACGGTGCTCCTCCCAGGCATGTCTTCCGACTCTTCGCTCTGTGCCATTTTTGACGACTGATCTGACTTGCCTAGTTTCACGCGGGTGGAGGGCGCGTAGTTCTTGGCAAGCAGACGTGGGAGCTTAAGTTGTGGGCTTGTTAATGTGGATGACCTGTTTCTAATGTGGATGTATGCCGTGTTGTGGGAATAAGATGTTACTCGTTTCACATACACAAATGAATCCCCTGGACAGTATCCCTGTTGCACACAACACCTTGCTCTGAAGAGGTTTCAGCAATATCCTCAACTATCCTATCCAAGGGATCTTATAATGGAACATGTACCCTAGGGGTGGACGCCACCTATAGCTCACTATCGGATCCTGAGGCAAACACGTCACTGAGCCTATACAAATGATTGGTTGACCATGCAGGGATCCTGAGACACATTTAGTGCAAGCTTTTTGTCATGTACCGAATGGTGTTTATATATTATATTTTCGTCACTTTGTCATGCCAGCAGCGGTGACAACTCTCCATTCGTCTCTGCCCTCTGGTGGTGCGATTTCCCCTGTTTCCGCTGAAGATCATCAGGCCTGAGCAAATTGTCTCGGCCCACGAGCGATGAGGTTTATGATGGCGTCATGCCCCACGAGGGCAGAGAGGCAAAATTACGCCTATGGTAGAATAGGTTCAAGTGTACCATTACATATTGGAATTATGGTCGCGGTGTTGTTGTGTGTAAACGACGTGACGTATCGCTGGGGGAGGGGATGATGCCCACAGCGTATCGTCTGTTTCCTCGAGTCATTGCGATGGCGGTCATTACGAGAAAGTCGAGCAGATCGGTATATTTATCTCACTTGTCCACTCATTTTGATAATAAGTTCGCTAAGAACAAATATTCTGGTGTGTTCTTTGTCGGGTGTGCTGGCGTGTCTGGCGGCATGCCAGACAACCCTGGGGCTGGACACTATTCCCGTGAGTATGTACACATCCACATTCATTTCATTAGTGACCTCTACTTGTCCGCCGCTCATTTCGCGTTGTTGACTCACTGATGCAGCCGCTGCAGAGTATGCCCGTACGCTACGACACAACAAAGCGCATAGAAACAGCGGTTCAGCAGCCCGGGGTATGGGCAAGGTTATCGAGAGGTGGAGCAGTCCGGTGTTGGATTTGAGTCTCCAAGGAAACAGTGGGAACAAAAGTCCATTTGACAGTCAGTGTGGTCGGAGGATTTGCCTGCATTGGAGAGACGGAGTTGCTTGTAAAGAAGTTGTTTCCCTGTTTGCCGGCGTGAGTTGACTGCCTTATTTTCGCTGCTTGCGTGAGGAAACTGGGTGGAATGGACATGCTTGGAGATCTCGCACCCGCGCCTGTCATCTTAACTCCCTCATTATGAGGAGGCTGGCTGTGACGACTAGCCGCATTCGACGCGGAATATATGGAGAAAGCGTAGAGGATGGGGAGATGGGGAGTAAAGAGAATCGGGACGGACACCACATTTCTACATAACACGACGTTCGTTTTGTGTGTCTCGCTATTTGAATCATAGGGATCATTGCATTGAGATTCAAGTATAGCAACCTAAGTAGCAGTCGTAAGCAGCTACTCGAACAGCCACTCGACGTGCTAGTTGATGGTACGCCGCCAATAGGAACGCGTGCTCGTGACGTGAAACCTGTGACCCGCTTCGGAGACTCCGGCGTGTCTTGTTCTCCACTACATATATACGTCGAAGCATCTCATATATGGCTCTCCACATCCCGAGGACTTAACGCTGTTGCAGCTCTGAAGCAACAGCCTGCGCATCACTGCAAGCAAGTACTCGGAGCTACACATGTACGCACGCTACTCTGAAGAGTGCTCTTCAAAGTCCTCGAAGTGCATGATGCGTGGCCACCGGCCCGACACATCAATTGAAATTTAGCGTTTATGTATTCCGATAACTGGCTCACACCTTGTCTCTTCCTGGACACAAAGCCGAAGTTGAGAAGCGTCTAGAAAGTTAACGTTTCACGGTTAAAAATATATAAGGTATCAGACACACTGGGGCTATTTTGTATGAACGCTGAGTTGTTATTGTAAGGTATACTTTTCGGTTCGTAAAACGAGGGTGTTGGCTTCACGTAACATGGAACTAGTGCCGTACATTCGACCAAGTCACTGCCTCGTGGCTGCAATAAGGCTCGTATCATCTTCAGCCTGGTAAATCTATAGGATTTCAGAACCGGAAGGGCTTTGATCATGGCCATGCGTTAGTCAGGCATGGTGGACTCCCGTAGCTCCGTGCAATTCCCTTTCACTTGAATACGTCGAAGACGTTCATATCACTAAACCCAACTGCTCTTAATACTTTGGGAACAGTATCTTCACGCCACACAAACTCAGAGTGTTATCAGAATTGATTTGCATGCGGTTCGTGCCGGTAGCGCCATTTATTCACTGCTAAATGGGTCTGTTGACGTCATAAGAAGCTTTGATAGCACTAGGTGCTCTGCGGTATATAACCCCCCACCGTACTCGCTCGAGTTCCCCAGTCGCACCCGTTGCAACTTTAGCCTTACGCACCATGCACTGCTCCAAAGCCGCCCTTATCACCTTGATCTATGCTGCTTGCCTCTCCGCGGTAGCAATTGCCGCGCCAGCCAACGAGGCTTCCGCCAACGCTGTCGATCAAGTCTTGGAAACTCGCCAAGATTGCCTGGTGAGTGACTTGATGTGCTTTTTTTGCCGGCCTGTTGTGAATGATGAGTGTGATGCGCAGCCCCTCCCTCTTCCCCTCCTGGGCTGCCAACCAGAAGTTGAAGCATGAAGATTGGCCACGCCCCAAGTATATGTCCCCAGATTCCGGGTTTTTATGCAATTGTTGACGGACTGGCTTGTCGCAGATTCTACATCCGTAGGAAGCATCATAGTCGTGACATGCAGACATTGGTGCTAGAGTTGTAGACCCGTTCTTAGTGTCCATGTTAGTTGCGTTGTGGGAATGAGACATGCCATTTTTCTTGCACTCGTAGAAGCGATTGAATGTGGTGGACGGTATGTCATTCGCCGGGCATTTCAGCAATGTTCTGGGCCATCACATGCCTGTCCTGCGATGGAGGATGTATCCTCTGGAGAGAAGCTACCTATATCTCGCTGTATTCGCGCATGGGCCTTGACGCGATTTTGAACTTGTACAAATGGTCAGTTGGTCGAGCTTCATGGGAGACTTGGTGTTGCAATTGCCATGCAAGCGGTGATGGCTTTCCATGGGATCCTCCTACTCTCTGGTCAACACCAGGCATGAGCAAACACTTGTTCTGCACTAGCAGACCCTCTAAGCCAACTTCCAGCAGGCAGAGGATGTCATGGTCAAATTTAAGGGTTGATACCATGCATGGGTTTAGAATGCAACTAAAGATGGAACCTCTACTTGCTTGCTATCAATAAATGGGATAAGTCACTGGAGCTAGTTGTGAGGATTGGCCCATTTGACATGGCATGTATGTATGGCAGGGTCAGTTTGCCATTCATACCCAGCTTGTTGGAGAGGTCCAGAGAGCTCTTTTGTGCATGTTGGTTGCTCTGCTGTTGTTTTGTCTGGAACTGGAGGAACTGGTACTTCCAGTGTTTTGATTTCTGGCCAGAGTTGTTGGAGGTCTCTCTGATGATTTGTCCAGCTTGTTCTTAGTTGAATTCTTGCAGGAGACCTCAGAGTGATGCTTCCCAATAATGGGTGTGTGGGCCTGTTATGCACTAGGTCCGATGGGAGGTTGGAACTTGAATTGGAGTCAGAGTTGGTGTCAGGGTGTGTTGTTACATCCTGTAACACCAAGTCTGATCTCCAGATCTCCATCTCCTTCATCTCCATTCTCCATCAACTCCACCTCTGTCACCTCCACCTCCATCAACTCCACCTCCATCAACCCTGAACTCCATTATTGTTCTCCTTATAAGTAGTTTCTTCTTATGGGTTACAACAAACCTTCTTCTTTTATATTGCTTAGTTTAGTTTGATTTGGGTCCAGACTCCAAACTACTTTCCATGTTGTACTCCATATCTGTCTTATTATCTTATCGCTTTTAGTTTCATCATTCAATTCTCCACATACTTATATGGGCTACTCTCTGTCTATTACAGTAGTTCGTATATCAACTAAGATTTGCCCCATCAACTTCTTGGTTGCTAGCTTCTTGACAAGTACATTCTTGACAAGTCAAACTCTGGATCCTTGATTCAACTCCATACTCCAAACTCCAAAATATTGGACCAATGATCCGAGGGGGTGCAGCACACAAGTTGAAGCCAAGTCCACTCAATCCAACTCAATAGTTATTGCCCCATTCTGTCTCTGGTTGAACTGGAACAGTAAAGTCCCCTCCCCTTTTTCACTAGCAGCCAAACTTCAGTCACTCCCTTGAACCCCTAGTTTTGCCAGCCCTTAACATGTGTCATGGGAGTCGGAACAGACTTGGCTTCAGCTTATGTGCTGTGCCCTCACTAAAACCTGTGTCTGAGGTTTCAGAGATGGAGTATGACTTAGATAGTTCAGATTGGACTTAGGAGCTAGATGTGATTTGATATTCAAACTGGGGAATGAAGTCCCCAGTAGTACAACTTAAATATATAAAATCTAATAATAATTACTCCAGTGATGGATCTCTGAGGCCAACAGCCTTATGTGAATATGTCTGAGTCTGATGGGGATGGATGTCTGGGTTCCTATGGTGATGCTGATGTGTTACTGTAAGGGAACTGGTTTTCCCTGAAAAGATCTTGTTTATGGTCCCAAAATTGTATATTTTCACTTTATGGCCTTAAAATATCAGCATATACATGGTGCTTTCTCTTGATTTAGGGTCATTCAAATATTCTCTATTTTTTCATATTTTTTTCAGGAATTTTCCATGCAGAAATGGGTTCACAAATTTATTGTCCTGCTGGGCAAAGTTTTGGACCCACATGGACCCACAAAAAACTTCGCAGATGTCAGCAGCTTCAAAGTCAGCAGAGTCACCTGATCTACTGACTCATTTTTGATCACATGACTCATTTCAATCTCCAACCCAATCTGATCACCACTGCCAGTAAATGCTCGATATCTTCGCAACCACAGCTCCTCCTGACTCAATTTTTGGTGGAGCTTTCAATCAAAGCTGTGCCTACCCAAAGCTGTGCTGATCAGCCTGGGAAACAGGGTATTTCCTGAGTTATTTGAGTAATAGTGACTCATGGTATGACTCTCACCATGACTCAGGTTGTGACTCCTGCCATGACTCATAACTATTAATAGGTAGAAGAATTAGTCAGCTCCTGTAGATACAGTATATAAGGAGGCCATTTTGCCTCTGAATAAATAACCATTTCTACCCCATCATTTGCACATTAGTGTGACTAGAGTGACATACAGCATCATCCTCTATATCTCAGTAACTGTCGATTGTCCAGTTCAAGGGTCACTTACAGTTGTATTTGATTGCACTCAAAGTAGTGATTGTCCTGCTTTGGGTATAAGTGTAGTATCTATCTTGCATGACTATGAATATACAGGGTGAGATTGTCTGTTGATAGTCCTGCCATTAGTGCTCTAGTTTAAGTTACTAGTGTGTACTGCCTTTGCAGAGCATTAGGATCTTGAACTTGTGTGAAGTAGTTGCTAGACTACTTCACACACCACTGTTGCCTGCTTCAGAGTGCCACTGGTTGGACGGTTGGTGTATGGGAATCGCCTTTTCCCTATCAAATCCTATTTATGCAGCACCAATGTGCTATACTTTGCTTTTCCATTCCTAAATATTAGCATATATTTGGTGCTTGTACCTGGAATGGACTTATTCAAATATTCTCTAATTTTTCATATTTTTTCAGGAATATTCCATGCAGAACTCAGCCCAGAATCATTTATTTCTGCTGTGCTACAGTTGTGGACCCATAGGTGCCCACAAACCTTTGCACAGCCGGCTCTCTACCTTTGGACCAGGCATTTGGCCTGAATTCAAGCTCAGATGTCTCTGATCAATAAATATTCTGTAACTTGACAACCACAGCCTCTCAGGGCACTATTTTCCATGGAGATCATCACCTGAGATGTGGCTATTCATGGCTGTGCAAACCAGTGCAGAAAACAAGGTGGATACCCTTCTTTTTGCCTGATCAGTGCCTAGTTCAGGGATCAGATCAGGTGATTGCCTTGGAATATTCTACCCCTTTCCATAACATTCCAGCTGTTTCCTTCTATTATTAGATAGAACATTCCAGAACCATTATTCAGCTCCTGATCAGTGGTAATGCAGTGATCAGAACCTGTGATTGGCTTGGAATATTCTACCCCTTTCTTCCACCTTCCATAACCTTCCAGTAGTTTCCATCTATTAATAGGTAGAATATTCCAGAAGCATTATTCAGCCCCTGTAAATACAATATATAAGGAGGTCATTCTGCCTCTGAAATAGCAACATATTCTACCCATCTTCTGTACACCAGCATGACTAGAGTGACATACAGTGTCATCCTCTATATCTTAGTAACTGTTGATTACCAGTTCAAGGATCTTTTACAGTTGTGTAACTGTACTTGATTGCACTTGAAGTAGTGATATTCCTGCTTTGGGCGTGAGTGTAGTATCTGCCTCACGTGACTACAGATCTACAGGGTGAGATTGTCTGTCGATAGTCCTGCCATTAGTGCTCTTGTTTAAGTTACTAGTGTGTACTGCCTTTGCAGAGCATTAGAAGCTTGAACTCGTGTGAAGCAGTTGCTAGACTACTTCACACATTGCTGTTACCTGCTTCAGAGTGCACTGGTTGGACGGTTCCACCTACTTCCTTTAGCCTCTAAGTGCATTCCCCTCTTTTTGGAATATCTGGACCCCTAAGTGTCCATGAACTCTAGACTCTGGAAGTCTTATTCATTTCTTGCTGCTAAGAAATATATTACCTTTCTGTGTATAGTCTGCATTGACCAATACAAGGGATTGTAACCAAAGTACAAACATTAAATTGTTTCTGGAGTTGTGCTGCAGCAGGGTTTGATATTATTCTCAGCTGTTCATTCACAGAATTGTGGTGATTTAGAGTTTGCCTTAACACCATAATTTTGTGGGTTCCAAAACAGTCAGATTCATCCACCTACTTCCTCTAGCCTCTAAGTGCATTCCCCTCTTTTTGGAATATCTTGTTATGACTATATTCATTAATGACCAGATCCCCATCCGATCCACTCAGATCCCCGTGCATATGAAATCTATACTCCATTTGGAAACCACTACGTCTCCATTTACCTGTCCAATTGTCACCACCGATTCCGCCCATCCGTCTCCGGTTCCGATTGATGCATCAGCATCACCATAGGAACCCGGACATCCGTCCCCATCAGACTCGGACATACTCATGTAAGGCCGTCGGCCTCGGAGACCCATCACCGGAGTAATTATTATTAGATTTCAAAATATGTATTTAAGTTGCCCGACTGGGGACTTCATTCCCCAGTTTGAATATCAAATCACGCCTAGTTTCTAAGTCTGATCCTAATTCTCTAAGTTGTACTCTGTCTCCAAAATCTCGGACACCAGTATTAGTGAGGGCGCAGCACATAAGCTGAAGCCAAGTCTGTTCCGACCCCCACAACGTGCTCCGACTCCGACCCAACCTCCGACCTGAACTCTGACCCCCAATCAGACATAGTGCATAACATATCTAGACCCCTAAGATGCTTGTTCAGAAATACATCAAATATGTATATACAACCCATTTCCTCAAATTTTATATAATATACTTATATTAAAACATATTTTGATATTTCATACATGATTCTCAAATTTATATAATTTACTTAGATTTAAAACATATTTTGATATTTTGATATGATTCTCAAAAATAATCCTTTTTTTTCATTTACCAGTGACAACTGCTTCAAGGGAATATTCTACTCCTGCTACACTTAATTTCTTTCACTCATTCTTTCTTGTACTATACTGGTCAAATAATCTAATGTACCTTGAATCCTCACCTGGCATTTGTATATCTAAATATTCTCTATTATACCAATAAATATTAATATATATATTACTGTTATATTCATATAAATAATTATGTTCATCCATAACAAACATCTTATCTTTTAAAGTTTAAGATATCCAAAAAAAACTCAGATATCCGAAATCTTCAAAGATATCCAGATTATAACTCCCTATTTTTATGATCATTATTAATATTCTGATGTACATCTTGTATACATCAGAATATTGTATAACAGCATCATTCTGAACAAGTGTCTAAGCATCTGTGAACTCTAGGCTCTGGAAGTCTTATTCATTCCCTACTGCTAAGAAACATATTACCTTCCTGCGTATCATCTGCATTGACCATTACAATGGATTGTAACCAAAGTACAAATGTTAAACTGTTTCTGGAGTTGTGCTGCAGTGGGATTTGATATTCTTCTCAGCTGTTCATTCATGGAATTGTGGTGATTTAGAGTTTGCCCTAACACCATAATTTTGTGGGTTCCAAAACAGTTACATCCTGTAACACTAAGTCCGATCTCTAGATCTCCATCTCCATTCTCCATCCCCTTCATCTCCATTCTCCATCAACTCCACCTCTGTCACCTCCACCTCTGTCAACCCTGAACTCCATTATTGTTCTCCTTATAAGTAGTTTCTTTTTATGGGTTATAACAAACCTTCTTCTTTTATATTGCTTAGTGTCAAGGTGCTGGAATGCTTGGTAGTTCAAAAGGAGTAACCAGAGTTAGGCTGCTAGTAATAGAGAGGAGTGGGACTTTACTATTCCAGTTCAACTGGAGACAGAGTGGGAGCAATACTATTGAGTTGGTGGTGGTTTGCTTATGGAATAGATCCTATAAGTCTGCATGCAATGGTCCTAGCAAACAGATGGTGTGTAATGCAGCATGCCAAAGAACAATCAGGTTGAGGGGTAGGGGTAGCACTGAGTAACAGGTAAGAGTAATAGTGCTCTGTGATTGGAGGAGGATGGGGAGCAAAAAGGATGGTCCAGATGGTTGATCATGCTCTGTGACTGGATGACAATGGGGAGCCTGGTTGGGAGGTACATGAAAGCTGGTTTCAGGAGATGCGACCTCTTGGTGGCAGAGGGAAATCTGATCGGTGAACCAAGGTGCTTTGCCTCAGTGTAGAGCTGATGGATTGTGATATAGAGCGTAGAGCGTAGACTTAGAGCATGGACTTTGACTTTAGAGCATTGGCTGAAAACTTGTTGATTGATCCCAAAGGCAAAAACTAGCACCCTTTTATATACAAATCCCCAAAGCACAACAACACAATATGAAGAGCAAATGATGTGATATGATGCAAGAAATGCTGATCAAGCCAGCTGATGAAGCGTGTGAAGTTGAACTACTAATGGGGAAATCATGGAGAAATGAAGCGACAGATAGGGGTAATCTTTGTAAGAATAGGAGGTGATGAGTAATAAAAGAACCAAAAATAGAACAAGGATGAGTAAGTTGTGTATGAATGAATTAAAAGGTGAAACTGGGGTGAGTCATCTAAAAGAACAATAGAAACATCCACCAATACCATCTTCCCTACGGCTCTGAAGGTAAATCAACCCTGAGTCACATGAGGACTTCAGTCAGCATCCACAACAAATACTCCTTATTGTCTTAGTGATACGTCTCCATATGGTATCCCATTCCAAGGGTATTCGGTCCCTTTGCCTGACATGATGTAACCTGAGTTGGATTGAAGTTATTGGACTGATGATCCAAGGGGGTGCAACACACAGGTTGAAGCCAAGTCCACTCAATCCAACTCAATAGTTATTGCCCCATTCTGTCTCTGGTTGAACTGGAACAGTAAAGTCCCCTCCCCTTCTTCACTAGCAGCCAAACTCTGGTCATTCCTTTGAACCCTGAGTTTTCCCAGCACTTAACATGATGCATCAATTGGCACTGGAGACAGATGAGTGAGATCAATGGTGATGATTGGACAGACTGATGGAGATATGATGGTTTCCAAATGGAGTATGGATTCCACATGTGCAGGTACGCAGGGATCTGGGCATTAATGAATACAGCCATAACAGCGTGTCTGGCTCCCCAACGCAGGTAATCTCATCCCTTGATACAGGATGGAAGACCAATGTAGAAGTGACATCAGAGCTAGCCGCCAAAAACCCACAACATACTTGACAATCATTGTACCTTTCCCCCCATCCAAAGCCCAACCAAGTTCGCTTCTCCACATTGAGCCTTGAGCCTTGAGACTAAAAGGACCAAAAATCCATCCGGGAGTTCACAAATAAAGTCAGAGTCATACAGCGACCCATCAAAACACACTTGGCAGTTTGCTCACAAACCCACACCCAAAAAAAAAAAAAAAACGAGCCTCATGTCATGTATAAACGCAGCAATGAAAGCTCATCCACCACCCACCCCATCCCATCTCAAAACGACAAGCAAATGAATAAAAGCGAGCGTAAAAAAGACCGATCAAATGAGCGATAAGAACAATGATGATAGAACGATAGGATGATAAATGCCAGCGTAGGTAGGTAGGTAGGTAGGTAGATAGGTAAATAGGTAGGTGGATAGGCAGGTGGATAGGTAGAAGAAACCCCCAACCATAACAATGTCCATCTCGTCCCACATTTTCTCTCAAGCAAGCAAGCAAGCAGACAAGCAGGGCAAGCAACGCCCCATCAAAAAAAAACACCTCCCTCTCCCTCCCCCCCCCCCCCCCAACTCAAATCCTCCTCGCATACCCACCCTCAAACGGACTCTCCCCCTCCCCCCGATTCAAATCCACCACAGTCCCACTACGCCCTACACCGCCGCCGCCGCCACCCACGACGCCCCCCACCTCTCCATACCCCTGCTGATACTGATACCCCCCTCCCTGCCCATACCCCCCTCCTTGCCCATAACCCCCTTCCTGTCCATACGCCCCTCCCTGTCCATACCCCCCTCCCGGCTGCTGGTCCACATGCCCATACCCGCCCTGCTGCGTCGTAGCATACACCGCCTCCGTAGCATACGGCATATTCTGCCCCAACAACACCAATCAGCGCGACAAAGCCAACAACACCGATACCCATAAAACTCTGCCGGCAACACTCACAGGCATCGTGTCCAGCGCCAAATTCGTCTGCGACGTCCCCGCCACCGCACCCGACCGCGACCGCGCCAAAACATCCGTCGCCACATCCGTCCCATACTGCTCCGCCAGCTGACTATCCACAAACGAGTCAGCAAAAACACCCCCGCGTCTCGCTCGACTTACTTTGCGTAATTGTCCATAATGACCGCCATGGAATTGACAGAGAGACGATACGCCTTGGGCATCATGCCCTTCCCAAACCGATACGTCACGTGGTTGGAGCACAACAGGCCCACCACCATGATCCCAATATGCATGGGGACCATGCCAAACACGATCACATACCACCGCTCAAGCGCCGTGCGCTGAAACTTGAGAAAGGGGCCCTTGCACCCGGGAAGGGTGGTGCGCGAATAGCACGTCTGGCTCACGGTCGCCTCTGTAAACGGCGAAAAGTAGCCGCAGCAGCCCAGCTCGTTCTGGACACGCAGACGGCCGTCGATGCCGAGGTCGCGGGACCATTCGGCGTTGATCTTGCCTTCGAGGTTGAAGGCGCGGCGGCGGTAGGTGACGTAGCCGGGGACGACGAGGAGGGCGAACGTGACCCAGAGGAAGAGGGTGTAGATGGCGAGAAAGGCCCTGTTGTTGAGCAGGATGCCGGACCAGCCGACGAGGGAGGTGACGACGCCCACGGAGGCGGCGAGTGTGGATACTGAGACACACGGCGTTAGCAGCGGACAGGGGCGCAGCGCGTGAGGACGACGCACATATGAGCTCGGGACGGTTGCCCACGCGGATCACGTCGGCGTTCTTCCAGACGTTGAACCAGGTGAGGAGGCAAAAGATGAGACCTACAATAGAGTACAGTGAAAGCTGCACCCAGACAGGGTCGGACACGGGAGAGAGAGACAGGGCGCGGGGCACGCACGAGTGTGTTGGAGGCAAAGAGGGCCCACTTGAAGCGGTTCCAGCGGAGACGATGCTTGGTCTTGCCGCCCTGGCGGGGCATGACGCCGTCATAGTCTTCGTCGCCGGCGCCGGGCATGCGGGCCTCGCCCGGGCGGAATGCCTCGCGCCCGCCGCCGCGCTTGGGGACGTCGGCGGTCTCGATGACGCCCTTGCCCTTGCGCTTGTGCATGCCGGGGCTGTGGGGGCGGGAGAACTTGGTGGGGAGGTAGTTGACGGTGAGGGAGACATTGTCCCTGACGGAGGCGGGCGGGGTGACGCTGCGGAGGGAGCCCTTGGCGGAGGCGGAGGGGTGGATGGAGAAGGGCGGCACGGGCGGGTCGAGACGCATCTGGGGCGCGAAAAGGGCTTGCGTGGACGGGGTAGACAGGGCAGACTCTGCGGAATTGGGACGACGGGGATAGCTGGCAGAGACGAGTGAGCCCCAAAGAGGAGGATGACAGGGGACAAGCCGGTCTCACCTATAGTTCTGGTCCTCCATGTACTGCCCACTCTGTCAGCACTCTCTCGGCCCACACCGGGCGGAGCTCAAATCTCACCTGCCGCTGTGTGCTGCTCCCCCGCGACTCTGCGCCCTGCTCATCGTAGTAGGTGCTCCACACTCGCTGCATCGCAGTCAAGGCTGATCCTCCCTCCCCTTGGCCTCTTTTAGATCCCCGCATGTCCCCACCCCTCGCCATGGCTAGCCGCTCCCACCCTAGGCGCCCACCACCCATTCACACCTCTCTCAGTCCTCGCTTCTCTCCCCATTCTCTCATTCCTTCATTCACCTGGTGTATATACTCCTCGTTCCGTCGTCTTTCAATATGCTCTTCTTGTGCCATGTCTGGCCACACCCAGGGTCATGAGAACGCATGCGCTCCAAATATACCTCGCATGTGATGCCGTGACACCTGCCTATCCCCCATTCAGGTGCCTCCGGCAGTCCCTCAGTCCTGACGGATGCACTCTCTGCCTACAGCATCGACCTTTGGAGTAGCCCCCTATCTCTTGCTAATGTCGTTCGCTCTGCGGTTGGGAGCCCGAATGACTCTGCAGTTTGAGGCTCGGGACGAGCTGGCGTCTTTGTCATGTGTGAGGGTCGGTCGTCACCCACCATTCTCCAAGCGTGTTCTCCAGTCCACCCCTCAATGCATGTACAAGAAAAAAGGTCTGAACTGGTTTGCAAACGCTGCAAACGAGCCAAAAGCAAGTGATCCGGGCCGGACTCGAACCGACGACCTTCTGCGTGTTAAGCAGACGTTCCACCAACTGAACTACCGAACCTGGCTATCAGTCCGTGCCGCCTCATTCTATTGACAATTACAGAAGCTACACGGCGCTGCAGCCACGTAAAGTCCGCCTGCAATGCCATCGTCACGGCTTTCTGTTAGCAATGTGCTGTTATCCACATACGTATTGTCTGCAATCGTGGCACTGGCAAGGCAGCAATGCCGACAGGGCGCACATCACTGGCTGAACGATTTGAGTGGCGCCAGCAAGCGCTCTGTGAACGGTGACAGACTTTATCAAAAGACAGTGGAGCCGGCCATTCGTCATGTCAATTGAGCGCACGTAACGGGTTTTTTAGTCCCCCGTAACGGACGTTCCCGACTTTTGCGCGCGACACCCTTCCTTGGGGGTCACTAATGTCCAATCACCTGACCCATGGATTGCCCGCCTCTCATTCAACGTCATGTTTGACCCCAGTCGTAGGGTCAACCTCACCAGCCATGTCCGTCTCATCTTCCTAATATAGTCAACTAGATCAATACCCCAACACGCTCAGCCCCCAACCCCACCTATCGGATCTAGAAGAAGTCTAGATGAGAAGCCTCGAACGGTGTGACGCACGCACGCTCGAACGCGGACATCTTGATGCCAGCCACACCGGCACTACAGATGTTCCAGGGCACAACCCTAATTCCACGCACCCACCATCAGGCCCCATCGCTCTGTACACGGGGAATACTCCTCATGGTGTGCCTCGTGTGCTATATCGCACTCATCATCGATTATGCTGGCATCCTTATAACCCCCTCCCGCTGATATTGCGGTGTCAGTACCCCGTCTCTCCCACTCATCCCTCTCCGCCCCTCAAAGACCGCCATGAATGCTCACTAGGCTGATTCCGTTCTGTATAGTTGCCCCTGCGTATGTGACACGTTTACTCCTCCTGCACGTTACCCTCTCGCACGAACACCCGTGCTGCAGGAGCGGAAGTGATCTGTCACAACGCACCGTCGACTACAGCAACAGAACTCTTTCGGTGACGGAAATCCACTCCTACTTTCTTGCTTATTTTACTTTTTTTCTCCTTTTGCTTGCGCTTTTTTTTTTTTTTCTTTTGTTTTTCACACTGCGCTCGGTGTAAGATTCCCAATATGGCGACCGCCGCTGCTTCCAAGCCCGCACACTTACCCAGGGAGAAACCCTTACCTCACTGTACTGAGTATTATTTCATTGGTAGTGGAGAAATTTCCGACGGTACGAATCATTCGTTCTTCCGTCATGCAAATTCACGTCACACTTGTACGTTTCTTCAGTATATCGTGAATATTTTACTCCATGTTTATTTCGTTTTATAGCATGGGGTGAAATGGAGTCTAGATGTACACCGCCGCATGTGGTCGATGATCTGTATGAGGTATGGCCTTTGTCACATTCTCCGAGCACACCCTTCGGCCCTGCCCCGAGGCTGATTCAGATTCGCGACTTGTCAAGGATGCCGGGATGAAATCCACATTGACACCGTCTCATATCACTCATATTAATTCTGCGTCATCGAAATGAAGACGTGTATGATTTTTGATTAAAACAACAAAGGCCCACAGGGTTCGCCGAACAGTTTGGGAACAGCGTCGACGTTTGCCACCATCAGTAGCCAGCTTCAATGCTTGGTCTTGATTCAGTCGATGATACGCCCTATTTCCATTTTAACATGTATAGAAGTATATAATGTACGGACAGCAAAAATATACCATTTCGTGGGCTCGCGTGCTCGACATGTCAAGTTCACTCTCATGTACAACTCGGGCTATGACCTCATGAACTGCATTGTGAAACGACCCAGCATCTCCGGCACACGTGGTATCAAACGTGACAAATTTCCGCACACAACGCGCAGTGGCCCCGTCGAGGCGGCCGTCTTGCCAGCTCCATATTCGGACGTCCCAAAACGGCGCCCGAAACAGGCATTATGGGTAAGGACCCGTTGACACGGAAATGATAGCTCACTGACATCTTATCCGCCGAACAAGGCACACTCTGTATAGCATGCTGATATATTCCAAAGGGGCTGGCACCCACGTTGTTGTGATGTCGCTAGCAGCGCAAATGATGCAGCCGTGCGGTGTCAGGACTTTCATTCCCCACAGGTTGATATTTGTTACCATGACAGTAAATTCAGGAGGGTGAGCTTCAGAGCACGCTTACTAGGGTGCTCGTCGAGCCGCGTCACGAGAGTACAATGGAAAAGCTGCTGAAGGACGCAAGGACATGAGTTACATACTAAATAAGCCTCGGATGCTCGCATAATTCAGAGTAGAAGTATCAGATAGTGCCGGCGTGTCGCTGATGAGCCGTCTGTCCCGGTCGCACTAGGTCACATGCCGTGGTGATGGTAGCAGTACCACGATATTGGAAGGCGGTTAGGACTCCTTGAGCTTTGACAGAGTCGTTAATGGGCTTCCGGTTCTCGGCATTATTATCGTATATGCGAGCGCGCCTTTCACCGCCTCGTTGCTGCTCGGGTAAGCCAAATGTCCTCCACCACTCTATCCCCTTCTCTATAGTACTGGCGCGTAATGTTTAGCCTTTTGCAAGTGGTCGCTCTGGTAGTCCTCGATGCCACAGTGGGATGGCAAATAGCAGCACAATCAGTGCCTGGTGCAGTCAGTAAATGATACTTTCACACACCTATGTGACATGAATGTCGATGTGCTGTGGACATGAACAGACAACCACCGCCACGTGTGTCAACGATTTATGGGTCAGTCACTCCACACCCGGAAGATGTTCTCTCCATGATGCTCAACACGACTGCACATGCTACAGACCTTCAATGAACTGCACCAAAGCCCTTGCTTGAGTACGTCTTGCATTGAATCAAAGTAGACACCCACGATTCACGTCCCACGCACAGTCACGGCTGCCCTTTCGGCCATATGCACCGGTGGCAGTACGTGCAAAGACTTTAGCAGTCCTGAAGCACTCGCTTACACGGCCTCGTAGACGACACACTCCTAGGCCTTGCGCCTGGCCAGATGTATACTGGACCCCCCCCGGGAGGGTCAAGTCCTTGCCAATGCAGCAGTGTCATGTACAACATTATTTCTGCCTGTGCGGCTTGCCAGCAGGATGTTACTGTAGATACGTGCGTGCAAACATCCCTGTCTCATCCTTCCCATGCCAAGGTTTTCCTCAGGTGGCCACATTGGAAAACGAATTGTGCACGGCAAGATATTTCCATGTCAAGGTCTGTAGAAGCCTTGGTTCTGCGTGGATTGATGTTAATAATGACTATTAAGCTTTCCACTAAATATTCCTTCCACATTCACCATCCCATCATGGGCATATCTCATGGTGATTTAGTTCTAGTTCTCTTTTCGTTATCTCTCACTCTCTATTAGGTCAATACCACTTGGGATAGTATTGCAGCGTTGAACGCTCACAATTCAGGTGGAGACAGTTTCCTGGTTCATGTTGCCAACAATAATTTTCCTGTGGTGTAGGTGCTTCCGATTCGTCATCCGGCTCTCCAACGTCCACCACAAGTCCCTCACACTCCACCGCAAAGCCCTTACACACCACCCTGACAAAGTCACCCACCGCCTCCGCCTCACCCACAAGCTCCAATACAGCTTCGAATACATCCTCGCACACAGGAGCGATCGTCGGCGGCGTCGTCGGAGGCATCGCCGCCCTCGTGCTTCTGGGACTTGCAGGGTTAATCTTACGCCGTCGAAGAGCAAATGCATCACGTGCAAGGTTTTTGAACAGAGAGAAGATTGATCTGGTTGGCCCTTCGAGTCCGTCTCCGCAGCCACTGAAGCCCCCCTCGCAGGTGGCTCTTAGACTTTATGTGCGTCAGTCCCCTGCAGTCTCATCTTCTTCCCTTGCTCGAGCTTTCACATCTCATTCACGCCATATCCTTCCTCTTCATACCAGGACCCCGACGATCCTGCAACATACCCGCCAAAGGTTCCTCTTCCTATTCAGCCGGCTGTGTGATGGGCCCTGCCTATGACTGTTTCGGACGACCTCAACGGGCTAATGTGGGGTGCGCATGGCCAAGGTAGCAGTTTCCATTGGGCCCCTCCAAGTTGCTTTTAAAACTACCCCGTCATATGCATTGTACATCCCGAAGTTTTGGTTATTTTTAGCGTGTAGTTAATTGTTCATGAGTGTAATTTTCACAAACCTTTTGAGACCGTCACTGCGAGACAACCAAATAGCGAAATAGCCATATGCCTCCTTGTTATTCGTACTGGCACATTTCCTTCTGTCAATACATTAAGGACCTTACGCTTAACCTTCCGCTGTAGATAGTGTAAAGTTCCTTTCGCGATTATGGTCACGACAAGACGGATATCGTGTTTGGCATATCCGACAGTGTGTCGCGTCCTCTGCCTCAAAATTGCTCGCTACACGTACACGGTTCATAGAATCAGCCCTGATGGTATTTGACATGGATGGAAAAGTTGGGTAGCCTACTCTAGAATTACCCGACTTTCTATGTGATGCCATGATAGCAAGTGCGTGTCATGTGCTCGCTGGTGGCACAGCCGATGCACATTGAAGCCCGCCTTGTCTATTCGGCTCGAATCGGTATGCAGTTCCGCAGATGTGACGCGGGCCATGCCATGGAAGGTCGAGACGACCTCATGGGATATAGCACTGCTGGCTGGCAATCCAATTTGATGAGTCTCGCCGTTCATGTTCACACTGCAATGATCTCTTGGAGCGCACATAGCATATCTTAAAAAAATATTTTTGAAAACATTCTTCGAGTCGCATTCATCATACCTAGAGCGAACGTCAATAACGAAGCAAAAGCACGCACCACAAGGTGACTGGAAAGGTTCCCCCAACTCCTCGCTGAGTTCCTCGAGTAGTACGGTAGTTCTTATGCAGGTATTTGATTTAAACTGTTGAATCTACCATGGTACATTGTCAGATCGAGCTTGCCACTGTCAGGAATCAGGATCAACTGGTGCCACCGCAGCGAGAAGCATATTTCTGAGGCTCTTGCAAGACAAAGTGGAAGGTATCACGGTCAATGGTTATAGGCAATACAAAATGCAGTGACTGACGTTGTCCGGGACCGTCGTTTCAAGCCAGTCTCAAGGTCATTGTGACGCGTACACTCAACGTAGGGCCCTTACGTAACGAGTCAGAGCTAGTCAGCGTCGATGCATTGCTGCCAATGACCATGAAGAGGGTGGAATTTGAAAGTGTGGCTAGGTGAAAATTGAACTTGGAACAATAAGCTAAGCTTGTGAGTCCGAGCGTTCTATAGTTATTGACGGCAGGAATTGGCGCTTGATGCACACACAATTAAGAGCATGACATGACTCGGAAGAAGCATATCAGCGTAGATCAGAGTCTTTCAAGCATTTCCAAGTATGGTCTGTCGATGGGAGTTTATTTCCACTATACACGAGGTCACATGCACCATGGCACTTGTGCGTTGGCAGAGCCTGAGAAACAGAAATTCGAAGCCAGTGCTTTGTTTTAGTACGAGCGTTCGATCCTCTTCGGTAGTGCGCTTGGAGTATGTATTGATTTCACCGCTTCTGGCTTTGCACTGTCACCCAAGCGCCTAGTCTCTGTTCCTGGAGTCACCTTTCGCTACTCAATGCTTTCCTTCCAGCAAGTACTTGCTCTTGGAGTTCTTGGTTCCACATTGGTATTTCCAGCACAGGCTATATTGGGTGCAGTCAGTAGACATTCCCTCTCACACCTCCAATAGTACTGCAAGATACATGTTGAATAATCTGTCGTCATGAACAGACAACGAACGCAACTTGTACCACGGATCTATGGGTCAGTCACTCCACTCGAGAGTGTGCAGTCTTCATGATGCTTAATGCTATTGCACATGTTTCAGACCTTTAATGAGCTGCAGCAAAGCCCTTGCTTAGGTGCGTCTTGCATGAAATGCCCAATTCTCCGCTAATATTCCACGCGCAGTTGCTGCTGTCCTCCAAGGCGTATGCAACGGTGGAAGTAAGTAATAACCATATCTAACGTGCATATACGTTTACAAGGCCTCCTAGCCTGGTCACTTCCATCAATCCTGCCTGGCCAAGCATATGGCGGCCCAAAGGAAGGGGAGTCCAACGTCTGCCAGTGCAGCACCGTCGTGTACTCCATGACTGCTGCCTGTGCTAGTTGTCAGGGTGCCATTGTAGATCCGTGTGTACAAACTTCCCATCTAGTTGTTTTTCCATGTTAAAGCTGCATTGTAAGGTGGACCAATTGGAAGACCAATTGTCTAAGCAAAGACATCTCGGTTTCAAGGTCTGTATGATGTTTGGTTTTTGTGTATGGTTGTCGAACATGGCTTTGCAGTTTCCCGCTATCGATCCCTTCTATAGCTGCCGTCCCCTCGTGGGCTTATCTTAACGTGACGTGACCCAACGGCTTTCATGATAACTTACTGCTGATTCTGGACATTAGGTCAGTGGCACTTGGAACGCAATTTCAGCCTTTAACGTCCACAACTCTGGTACAGGAGTGTCCCTTGAACTCTCTGCCCATGTTGCTAACGATCATCCTGCCTGTTTAGATGCTCCCGATTCTTCAGCCGGCCAACCATCATCCACACCCACCTCGTTGATCCCAACAAGCTCAAGTACTACTTCGGTCACTTCCTCCAGTCACGCCTCTCACAAAGGTGCAATTGCTGGAGGCGTCATCGGCGGCATCATAGGTCTCGTGGTTTTGGGACTTGCAGTATTCATAATACTCCGGCATAGGGGGAACAGAGAAAATTATCCATCACGTGCAAGATTACCGAACGGGGAGAAGATCGACTTAATAGGACCCAGAAGCCCACCTCCACAGGAAACCCCAGTACCTTCATCTGTCATGCAATCCCCTCCAAAGCTTTATGTGCGTTGGTTTCCTGTGTTTGCTCATAACATCGAGTTCTCTACCTTGATTGACACTGTTCCATATTCAAATCAGGACCCCGACGATCCTTCAACATTTCCACCAGAGATGCCTTTGCCGCCATCAGTGCCACCCCCCTACCATTCCAGATGATTCAGCGCAATGTCGATTAACCCAGAGAATGTTATGCCTTGTGGACAGTAGGGCAAGATCTGATGCCTGGAGTCCTCTCGATTTTCTGCGCCTTTTGCTGTGGGATTAGGTGCATACACAATGGCCGTATACTCTGCCGTTATATCCCTGCCCTGTATTTGGTGAGAGTCGATACAGATTTCTGCAGTTTCCTCCAGTTGGCTAGTCTTGCAGCACAACATTGTTCCCAGAAATTGCCTTTCCCTTTCCTTTGTTCTGGTTTTTCCCTTGGGCTCCTATATGAATGCACATTTTATGACGCTGCTCCATCTTTTGAAGCTTCAACCTTCGTATAAGTGTTGCCTTCAAGTCTGTGACAGCAGTAGGCGTGAGAAGAAAATCTGAGCTAAAACCTAACTTCGCCCCCACATGGCGTGGCACAACTGGCAAGCGTATGGCCAAGAAGGTCGGCACGCATTTCAAATCGCAGCGCTACGGAGAACGGGACCTGTCTAACCTGTCATTCTCGGTACTGTCCATTGACTTAGAATTGCCGTTCTAGGAAGGTTTTCGTGCCTTAACAAAGCACACGCTTGAGTGGTAGAGTCCGCCTGCGTAAAGGAGCGCACAAGGAACACTGCGCAAGAGCAGACAGCTCATGGTGTGTACGTTATGTAACCGTTCAGGTGAAAGAAAGAGAATGGATAGCTAGTTAATTGGATACGTGCCAGTACGGAAGGTGCCAGGGTGCCGCAGCCGAGCTGCGGGTCCAGCTCGACTTCCAAATCCAACTGACTTCAGTGCATGAGTAGGTCCTGGTGGCGAGGACGGTATAGTTGAACCCCCTTTCTGCGAAGAAGCCAATTATGGGCACAGTCGTTGATTTGGGGTGGTAGGATGAACGCTCAAAATCTGCCAGACTTGCGCAGTGCCATAAGATATGTCAGTGAAGACGTGCCGAATAGTCACGTGCTAGCCCCCATCACAGGACTTTCTCAATGCGTGTCAAGGTCCCTTGGATGCTTCTGCCACCATCTCTGCTTACATGACAGTCATGTTGCAATTTGAACAGGTGCTCTATCTTGTTCTCGCTGGTCTTTCACTGGTATGGCAGACTGGGGCACAGGGAGTGAGTAGTTTGGATTGGATGGCACGTTGTGGTGCCGCTAACCGTGTGATTCAAGACATCAAACGTTACCTGTACTACTGCAATTTGGGTGAGTTGTACTGTCTGAACTCTCAGACTACTACTCAGTCTTTGTGGCCTCGAACAGACTTTCAACGATGAGCATCAAAGCCCATGTGAAGGTTGGCCATCGAACCTGATCACGAGAGTAAGCTGCTGAATTACTTGGCAGTGGGCGCTATCCTTGAAACTCCATGCCTTGGTGGACGTGAGTCACAGTATCTAGCGTTCCATCATACACTTCATTCGACTTAGGAGGAATTAATGTATCCCCACTCCCTCCCAACAAGGGGTATAGTGGAGCTCCTGCCGGGCTGTCTAACAAGTGCTTCTGCAGCAGTGTCACGTACTCAATGTTATCCGCGTGTGCCGCCTGTCAAGGCGGTGGTCTTGTGATGTCAGTTCCGCCCCCTCCTTCAGTCTCCAGAGATCAAACAGTCTTTCAGGTGGAGTGCATGGATTGAAAATTGCGTGACGAGTGATATATCCATTGCAGCGTACGCCAATACCTCCCAGGACCCTCCATAACATTCATAGAGTTCCAGATATCCTCCTGCCATTCCCTTGAATACTTCTGTGCCTGCCTGGGCATACCTCGACGTTACGGTAAGTCCGATGTGCTTTTCCGCATTCCGTTTGCTTTTTCCTCTTTCTAACTAGCCACAAGGTGACTGGAATTTGGGATATGGATGCTGCTCAGGCCAACCAGTCTTCAGGTATCCTATCAGTTTGTAACCCATTTTTTCGGTGCTGATCACTTACACAGGCGCGCCCGAATCGTCAGCAGGCGCGCCAAAGTCTACAAGTACTATTCAGTCCTCCTCTAGCCTATCTTCTACCACCCCTGTCTCCTCTGTTACCACCCCTATCTCCCCTGCTACTACCGGCTCTTCCGCCTCCTCCTCTCATGCTGGTGCAATTGCAGGAGGTGTCGTTGGCGGCCTTGTAGCCCTTGTAGCAGCGATCCTTTTGACGTGCATCCTTTATCGTCGAAGGATCCGTTATATGAGACACACAGAGCGTATTCAGTCTCAACGCGAAAAAATGGATCTTGGAGAATCGACGGCTCCAACCCATATGGTGACCACTGAGTACATACCTGTCCAAATGACAACGCAACCTCCCAAGCTTTATGTATGTCGCCATTTCTCTCCCATATCTGCTCATGACTGAACCTCAACTGGCTAACTTGTCGTTCTTTTTCGCAGAATCCATCTGATCCGTCCACATTTCCACCAACCCCACAACCTTCACTCCCCGCTTACACGGTCTCAACTTTTACAGATTCGGACGCTACAAGTCCGACTTTCACTGGCCCGTTTAGCGTTACATCCTCCGCTCCCCACGACCCACTTTCTGGGCAACATGGTGGACAGGTATCTATCGGAACGTCCTCTGCTTCGACTGTGACACAATCGGTGCAGCATAGTCACAACTTATCAGGTGGCACTACTACTTCGTTTGCTGCACCTCAGCAGCAGGTTGGTTATAGCGGGATACCTGAGCTGTAAACTTGAATATGTAATGTGAAGATTGTCATGTGGTGTAATCTGGTTACTGTAGTTGTGTTTCATGAGGCTTATTTGTAGTTAATTTGGTCTCAAGGTTTGATTCTGGCTATTCTGCTCTCAGCTGCAAGAGGTCATGACAAAAGTCATATAGTCCCACTTAATAATAAATAGAATATCCTGCAAACTACAAGATATTCTAACTGAGTATGACTTACATACATATCCAAAATCCAATGATAATTACTCTGGTGATGGGATCTCTGAGGCTGACAGCCTTGTCAGGGTTCATATGACTCAGTTTCTATTTTTAGTACCTTTCTTATCACCCCTATCAGCACAGCCTGTTAGGGTGTGCTCTCCTATCTCTCCCCTATTGTTCCCCTATCTTGGTTCCTCTATTCCTTGCGTCATCTAGTATAAAGACCTTGCCTGGTGTAGCACAGTTTCCTCAGCTTGATCTCTGAGGATATCCACTGTACCAGGTGAGTCCCATGTATTTATCAGTGACAAGTGTATAGACTGAGGATATCCGCTGTACCAGCTGGCATTATCTCTTATCAGCTCTCACTTATTGAGTATCTTGTTGTTGTGGCCTCATCATTTAGTGTAGCCCTCACAAGCCTACAGTAATAGCCAAGTCTGATGGGGACTGATGCATCCAGGGAATCAGAGGTGGATGAGTAGAAACAGTGGGGACAGATGATGATGATTGGATGGATGATGGAGATGTGATGGGTTCCCATGGGGACTGTAGATTTCATGTGCATGGGGATCTAATGAAGGTCTGGTGAGGATCTGGTGGGGATCTGGGAATAATGAATAAGGTCATAACAGATAGCAGGAGTGTTACAAGTCATTATTCCAATACTATTCTGATCTACTTCTGCTCCAACATCCAATACTTCCAATGATAAAATCCTTATCCAACAGCTTATCAGCTACTCTATGTCCTTGTTACATTCTGTAACACCAAGTCCAATCTCCAGACTCCACCTCCACCTCCATCAATTCCATCTCCACCTCTGTGATCCCCAAACTCCATTATTGTTCTCTCTATAAGTAGTTTCTTCTTATGGGTTACAACAAACCTCTAGCTTTATATTGCTTGGTATTAGTCTGGACTTGGGTCCAAACTCTGAACTCCTGTCTGTGTTGCACTCCATATCTGTCTTATTGTTCTCTCACTTTAGTTTTATCATTCAATTCTCCACATACTTATATGGGCTACTCTCTGTATATTACAGTAGTTCATATATCAACTAAGTTTGACCTCTATCTTCTTGGTTACAAGCTTCTTGACAAGTCAAACTCCAGATCTCTGATCTAACTCTATACTCTTGAACTCCAAAATATTGGACAGATGATCCAAGGGGGTACAACACACAAGTTGAAGCCAAGTCCACTTGATCCAACCCAATAGTTATCACCCACTCTGTCTCTGGTTGAACTATAACAGTATTCCCATACACCTCTAGCATTCAAACTCTGGTTACTCCTTTAAACCCTGTGTCCCAGCCCTTAACAGTCCTGTCACATGTCAGTCCTCATCTGAAACATTAAATTTGGATTTGGAACTCCATTTTCAGAAGTAGATCTACATTGGTATTCTTATCCTCCTTATCATAAACCACCCTGCACATCTGCATAGTCTCAACCCTTCATTGGAAATTTAGTTATAAGTACTTGTAATTTTATACTGTCAAACTTCAGTTCAAATAATCAACTTGGCTTGACGCACTCACTTTGCCCTGTACTTTTCCAACAGTTTCATTTTGTGAGTACCCTAGGTACTTACTTACTGTAGTATGCTTATATATATATCTGTATATACAGTATTTCCTTAAGGAATGCTGCTTTCTAAGTAGACATATGTGTTGTGAAATAATTAAAACAACACATCTGATGATCACTCAACTTAGGCTCCATACCACCAGATTATATCAATATACATCTCAAATGTGATATTTCTGGACCACATCTGAACATCTCATGAGATGCAGTCATGACTGTCATCCACATGAACATTCATCCATATATCCAATCACTATTTACATTCAGAAGTAGTGAATGAATATGCTAAGCATTTATCTATGTATATGTAAATCTGACATCATGTTCATGATCCAGATGCCAAGTTCATTCTCATATGTGTAAGTATGCATACTACTGATATGCAGCTCTCCAGTCAAATCTGGAATTGTGTTTCACTCACTGGTTTGTTTCAGAGTTCTGAAGGTAGAGGCTGTGAGGGGGTTGGATCTGGGGTTTCTGGATTTACTGGAGTTGGGCTGCTTCTTGTTGTCACTGCCCTGGGTGTTGGTGGATGATGTGGACTTGCCCTTGTTGTTGGACTTGTCCTGGTTCTTGCCCAAGGCTGTTTCACGAGCTACCTTGGAGCGTCATTCCTAGTACTGAGCATTGATGGACTGTGCTAGAGTCTGGAGTTCAGATAGAGTGACAGGTTTGCCTACTCTGGCAACTTCATCTTTGATTTGGGACAGAAGGCCATTGTATAATTGGCATTGGAGTGCTGCGTTTCCCCATTGGACATGAGCAGCTAGTTGATTGAACTCAACTAGATACTTAGTGATCCTCTAGTTATTATGCATATGGAGATTCTCGAGTTCAGCCTCAGCTTTGGCCTCCAGATCATGAGGTCCAAAGTTGGTCTTCAACTCAGACATGGACTCGGAGTAGTTTTCTAGCCAAGAGGCTTCAGAATCTGAGGTTAGGGTGGGTTTGAACCAATTGAGCACAGTTCCCTTCAAATAGGATAGAGCATAAGTAACTTTAGCATTATTATTGGAGAACGCATCAGGACGGTTATGGAAATTGAGAGTACATTGTGTAAGGAAGGGCTGGAGTTTACAGGAATCGGATCCATCAAAGTATCTGGTTCTTGGACCTTGGTCCAAACAGAGGACTTCTTCGGAGATGGTATGGAGTTAGCCAACATGCTGAGGGCTTCCGCAAGGTTGGGGATTGGGATGGATGATGGATTGGCTGGAGGGGTGCCTTCCTGGAGATCAGCCTTGAGCTTCTGATCAGAGGCTGGGGCTTCTTCAGGGACTTCCTTGATAGTAGTGGGTGGTACTCCTGCTCGGATGGAGGTTTGAGTGCTTCAGGGTGGCATGATGATTGAGGGTGTAGTAGTTCATATATACTGTGAAGGGTTGAAAATTTCAGAGTGCAAAGGAGTCACTGGAGTTCAGATGCTAGTGAGGAAGAGGGTGGGACTTTACTGTTCCAGTTCATCCAGAGACAGATGTTGACAATAACTATTGAGTTGGATTGAGTGGACTTGGCTTCAACTTGTGTGTTGTGCCCCCTCAAATCGTTGGTCCAATATTTCAGAGATTGGAGTACAAAGTTGAATCAAGGATCTGGAGTTTGACTTGTCAAGAAGATACTTGTCAAGAAGCTAGCAACCAAGAAGCTGATGGGGGATCTTAGTTGATACACAAACTGCTGTAACATACAGAGAGTAGCCCATATAAGTATGTGAAGAAATGAATGATAAACTAAAAGTGATAGGACAATAAGATGGATATGGAATACAACACAGAAAGGAGTTTGGAGTTTGGACTCAAGTCCGAACTAATACTAAACAATATAAAGAGTAACAGCTTGTTGTAACCCATAAGAAGAAAACTACTTATAAGGGGAACAATCATAGAGTTTGGGGTTAACAGAGGTGGAGTTAACAGAGGTGGAGTTAACAGAGGTGGAGTAAAAGGAGATATGGACTTGGTGTTACAGGATGTAACATGATACTAGATGAGACCTCTTCCTTCAGAAGGACCTATTTCAGTGGACACTACATAAACAGTGTATGTACATATATTCTATATATTCTGGTATGTAAAGTAAATGTGTATATGTCTGTATCTCTAATTACAGTATGTCCATGTCTTCTAATTAGGTGGGTCTAAGTAACACATCCTTATATACAATGTTTGTTGTCTGTCTATCTTCCTTCAAAAGAACCTTGTTACAAGTTGATACTACTCATCATTCTGAATCTAGTTCTGATCTTCCCTGACAAAACTTCTGATATACTTCCAATACTTCTAATGATGTTCATCATCTAATGATATTCTTATCATTCTACACAATGATCTGTCATATGTCAAATCCACTTTTGGAAGTATGATCTGCCCATCTATTCAAATATCAGAATCTAGATTTGAATCAGTATCCTTATCCTCCTTATCATGACCACCCTGCATCCTAATCCAGACTGCTTCTATTTCTACATCCATGTGACCCTTCATAGTGGGATTTATGTATAAGTACTCAAAGATTTTGTACACTAGACTCTAGTTTGAATAATCAACTTGACTTGGCCCCTTCACTTTGCCTTTACATTCTGATGCTTGCAAATCTATCTTCTGACATGTTTTGTCATTCAGAAGTTGCACTTGATCTTTTCATCCTTCTCCTGTAGATCTAGAGAGAGGCCTTACACAGCTGTGTGGTAATACTGCATAGATAACTTCCAATGTACTTCCGCTTCGGAAATAAACATAGGAATTTGCCAAGGTCATATTCCTAACAGATCTTTACTCTGCTCCAATTTGTTCCTCTTGACACACCTACATAAAACTGCCCATGTGCAAACACTGGGTCATGCAGGTCCAGACCTACTGTTCCAAGTGACTGCCCTTGAGATTTGTCAATAGTCATTTCAAAAGCTAAGTGCACTGGGAATTAACAACAATACAATACAAATAATAATTCATCTGAAGAAGACAGAGTGATCTGAGGAATAAATGCCTGTTGTCCTGCACATGGTCCAGTGATGATTTTCACATGTAGGACCCTATTGATCATGTGTATCAAATGCAATCTGGTTCCATTACAAAGTCCCAGGCCAGGATCCAGGTTCTGAAGTAGCATCAATGGAACTCCTCTTTTCACTTGTAGCTGTGATAGAGAGAAACCACTCATATAGATGGAATTGAGATACTCAACTGGATATTGCATGCCATTCTCACCATTCTTATCATTTTTCACAGAATCTGCACTGCTATAGATCTGGCCATCTCCTGGAAACTGTTGGTATATGAGAGAATTGATCTCATCAACCTCAACATTTCTAGGGCAAAGAATGGCCTGCTCCAAAAAACATTGCTCTGGAAGAGCCAGACCATTTGAAATGCCAGGATAGATGGCTTCAACCAGGTTGGAGACATCAGGGCCACAAAGCATGTGCTCTGGCAGAGTGAAGAGATGATTGAGAGGCAGGTCCTTTTCTTGTCCAACATTTAAGAGCTGCTATGCAAACTGAGCACTCTGGCTATCTCTGGGATCTACCCTCATGTTCTGAGTCAGATGGAGCACTCTGATATGTCTCCACAGGAATGATCTTTGAATGCAGGCTCTTATAATGTCCTCCTTTGTTCCTTTGACAACAACAGGCAAAATTTGCCAGAAGTCACCACTAAAGGCTACAGTGATGCCACCAAAGGGAGGGTTAGACTGGTCTAAAAAGTCTCTCAAGGAGGTCCTGTCAATGGTCTCTGGTGCAAAATAATGCTGCATAGGAACCTCATCCCAAATAATGAGTCTGGTTTTCTTCAGCAGTTCTCCTTTTTCAGAGTTCTTCCTAATGTGTGGCATCGAAGACTCATGGATCTCTATGGGAATTCCAAGCATGCTCTGGGATGTACATCCACCAGTGAGGATAAGAGAGGCAATTCCAGAGGAGACCACACAGAGGACACTTAAACCACAACCTCTGCAGGAGACAGCTAGTGTGTTCCAAGTACTGAAAAAGATGGTTGAGATCATCAAAAATCAGATGCTTGAATAGATTCCAAAGGTTTCTTGGATCAGAAGGAAAACAGAAGGCCAGGATGGATGTGAATAGTTTTCTCAGTTGAGAACCAGTTTGCATTGCACTTGCCTCCTGAAGACATAGCCTTCACTTCTGGTCATCCTCTAGCAGGCCACATGCCAGACATGCCTCTTTGTATGTGGAATACTTGATGCCATCAACAGATCTGAGCTCTTCAAAAGACCTGGCATATCTCACCACTGTGAGGAGAGTCCTCATGTAGAACCTTTCTCTGGATGCAGGAGGTGCAAAGTGCAACTGACTAATGGTGAAATCTCTGTGGCAAGGTGTCCAAGTCCTAGATATAGTGTTCCATACAAAATGCTCAGGAAACTCAACATAGAGAAGAGAGTGTGCGTGCATCTATGCTATTGGTTTCAAAGTAGACCATGAGCTTTGTCCTTGACCTCTCTGCCCTCTGAAGAATAGACATCTCATCTGTATTAGAATCAAAGACAATAGTTTGATGGTTCTTCTCATGGACAAGTAGTGGCATAACAGGTGGTTTCTGAGTGTGGATCTCATATTCTAGAAATCTCCAGCATGCCTCATGAGCACTGACATATCAAGCATCAAGATACTGCTGTACTTCATCCCTGTTGTGGCCAAATTCCATAGTGATGCGATTATAACCTTTGTAGAGGTATTTGTGTATGTACTTGATGGACCTCACATTGAAGATGAGTTCCATATTGATGTAACACTCCATTGTGAGAAGGAGGAGAGGTGAATAGGGAACCACCCATCTGTTGTCTATCATATGACCTTCTGATCTCATACTGTATGCCAGCATTGTGATGACAATATTTGGGATATCCATTTTCACCTATCATGGTCTCTTTGCAAAAGTCTTTGGGAAATTGTTTTCCACACCAGTTATCCTTCATGCAGGGTGAGCTGGGATTTAAGGCTCTACAGGGACCATGAGTCATGGTCTTGAATGGGTGATGGGTGATGGAAACTCTGCTGAGATCATCAGGTTAACTTCAGGAGGAGTCCTGACCTTGTAACCCCTTTCCAGCCATATGAGAAGGTGAATGTGTGGAAGGCCTCTCTCATGAAATTCAATGGTGTGAATGTGCACTGTGGCACACCTTTCTTTGTAATGAGGTTAATCAGATAGGCTTTTTTCTGATGAAAGACAGATGACACCAGGTCTGGTCTGTCTGAAGGAGTCTAACCAGGCAAAAGAGTATCCAACTTCTGGCCAATTAGGATTAGCAGTCATGGTGATAAAAAGATCTGCCATGCCATATTTTCTTGAAATAGCAAGAGAGTTCTGGAGATTCTCCATCATGTCCCTTGTGCCACCCTGGAATGTAGCAGGGAGGATAAATCTTCTCCCTACACCATTGCCATCAAGCTGATTGTTGGGGCCAGAAAAAGCATCCACAACCTGATTATACAGGTCTATATGCAGGTTAGACTGGTGCTGCTTTATCCACCACAGCCTTTTCTGCTCTGCACCAGCCCAAGTATCCAAAATAAACTATTGAAAAAGCTTTCCTAAACATAGGATGGTTGTGGCCTCCCCCTGTCTTTGAAAGAGATGATAGGCATAATATTGCAATTGTGTGACTCTTCTGCCTTCTTCTGACCCATCTTGAGTTATAGCTGGGTGCCATCCAAGCTCTCCTCTAGGAAACAACAGGACATAATGGAGTGACATATAGGCAGGCTATGTATTCAAAACCCACTGTCAGTTCGCTTATGGAATAGATCCTATAAGCCTGTGTGCAATGGTCCTAGCAAATAGACAGTGTTTAATACAGTTGTTCAGCACACCAAAGGACTGTCAGGCTGAGGGGTAGTACTGGATAATTGGCAAGTGTAATAGTACACTGTGTCTGGTGAGGGTGATTAAAAGGGCACTGTTGAGATGATGTGCTGGATACTAAAGGTTCAATGGAGTACTGGAGTTCAGATGCTAGTGGGGGAAAGGATAGGACTTCACTGTTCCAGTTCAACCAGAGACAGGCAATATCCATTGAGTCAGATCAAGTGGACTTGACTTCAACTTCTGTGTTATGCCCTCTTGGATTGTTGGTTTAATATTTCAGAGTTCATAGTATGGAGTTGAATTAACAATCCAGAGTTTGACTTGTCAAGAGGATACTTGCCAAGAAGCTAGCAACTAAGAGTTGATGGGGCAAAACTTAGTCAATATATGAACTATTGTAACATACAGAGAGTAGCCCATATAAGTATGTGAAGAATTAAATGATAAGCTAAAAGCAATAGGACAATAAGATGGATGTGGAGCACAATATAGAAAGGAGTTTGGAGTTTGTCCTCAAGTCCAAGCTAATACTAAGCAATATAAAAGATAAAAGATTGTTGTAACTCATAAGAGGAAAACTACTTATATGGAGAACAATAGCAGAGTTCAGGGTTGATAGAGGTGGAGTTGATAGAGGTGGAGTAGAAGGAGATGGAGATGGAGTCTGGAGATCAGACTTGGTGTTACAGGATGTAACAGCTCTGTGCTTTCTGTTGAGAGGATTGATCATGCTCTGTGACTGGAAAATGATGGGAAACACAATTAGGAGGTACATGAAAGTTGGTTTCAGGAGACACAACCTCTTGGTAGGGGAGGGAAATCTGATGGTTGAACCAAGGTGTTTTACCTCAGTGTAGAGCTGATGGCTTTGGATGTAGAGTGTAGAGTGTAGACTTAGAGTGTGGTCTTTGACCTTAGAGCATTGACTGAAAACTTGTTGATTGATTTCAAAGGTGAAAACTAGTGCCTTTTTATATACAAATCCCCAGGGCACAATGACACAATATGAGGAGCAAATGATGTGATATGATGCAAGAAATACTGGTCAAGCCAGCTGATGAAGCATGTGAAGTTGAACTACTAATGGAAAAATCATGAAGAAATGAAATGACAGATAGGGGTAATCTTGATAAGAATAGGAGAAGATGAGTAATAAAACAACCAAAAATAGAACAAGGATGAGTAAATCATGCATGAATGAATTAAAAGATGAAACAGAGATGAGTCATATAAAAGAACAATAGAAATGTCCACTAATACCATCCTCCCTATGGCTTCAAAGGTAAGTTGACCCTGAGTCACATGAGGACTCCAGTCAGCAACCACAACAAATACTCCTTATCGTCTTAGTGATCCATCTCTATATGGTATCCCATTTCAAGGGTATTCAGTCCCTTTGCCTGACACGATGTAACCTGAGTCGGATTGAAGTGGGAGGATAGGTTGGTGATGGCAACTGACTTTTCTATCTGTGTTACAATATAGAGGTGAAATGCTGAGGAATGTATATGGTTCAATGGAATCATGAAAGAATATGGGATCGCCAATGGCATAAGAGAGGCATGGTGGGGATCTTGGATGTTGAAAGAGTTTTGGAAGTATTTTGGCATGTGGAGGTGGCTTTACATGCCCATGGAGCTCAGTGTATTTTTGATATGTCCAGAGACCAGTATGATGTATTATTGGAAGAGATGTTGGAGAGAGGGATAGAATTAAAAGCCATGTGAATGATGATGAAAGGATCAGTGTGAATAGAAGGCTGATAATGATTGATAGCAATGAAACAGGAGTGATGATCGATGGCTAGAAATAGGGAATGAGATGGAGAGGAAGTTGTGGTACTATTAAAGGTTTGAACCAAAAGATGCTGTTGGAGTTTGACTGTCAAAGTGGTTTGATATACATCCTTGATGTGTCCTGGCTCATCACTGCCTGAACCCCCCCCCCCCTTCTGAGTTGTACAACTATATTGTGAGAGTCAGTTTCAGTTCCATCACCTGGGAGAATAATTGCTATCTCATTGGTGGTAGGAATATTATATCTCCTGGAATCAGAATAAGGCATGTATGTTAGCCTGGCTTGAATGTCCACAGTTTGGCTTGAAGATCCCTGCTGTGCTCTAAGCCTCTCAGCTGCCTGTCTATAGAGAGAAACAAAAGGATTATGCTGCAAAAACATCTCCTGGATGTCTGACATGATGGTTTGCAACAGGGGGCTGTTCCGATTCATCCTTTGCTACAGAGCCATGTCTGGATCACAGATATAGAGTTGAACATAGCTGGCCTCTCTGTCCTCACCAGGGACTATCTCCAGTTGAACTGGAACAGTAAAGTCCTCTTCCATTCAGCAGTGTCATTTTGGGACCACAGGTGCATGGGGTGACAACTATAGCTGGGTTGACAAAGGCCATAGGCAATCATGGTTGCTCCTTTATCCCATGGGCATATGCTAACAGGTTGTTAGGACTAGACAAGTGGCAGAGATGTTGTCAAGTCTTGATAGCTAGGGAGACACTGGCAAGGTAGATGAAATGATAATACCATACTTATAGACTTTGATGGTTGTACTACTAAGATGCTTGTTCAGAACTACATCAAATATGTATATACAACCTATTTTCCTCAAATTTTACACAAATTCTTATAAAATACTTGTAATATAATTTGAACTATCTATAATCCCTACCTGGTATTTGTATATGATATCCTATATAATACCAATTATATTAATATATACATTACTGTTATATTCATATAAACAGTTATGTTGATCCATAACAAGATCTTATCTTGTGGAAAATATAGAATATATGTTTATATTTATGAAAATTTCAGATTGCCAAAATTTTTCAAGATATCCAAATTTTAACTCCCTGGCTTTATGTATGATTGAAATTCTGATGTATATCTCATATACATCAGAATATTATATAATGACATCATTCTGAACAAGTGTCTAAGGGATGGGATATAGACAGATTTGAGAACTATGTAATGCACATCCCATGTCCTTCTTCAGTCTTCCTGTGGATATCAGAGTGAAAAACAGAATTGATAAAGCATATTGTGTTACATTATAACACCAAGTCTGAACTCTGGACCTCTATCTCCTTCATCTCCATCCCCATCAACTCCATCTCCATCAACTCCACCTCTGTCAACCCCAAACTCGATTATTGTTCTCTCTATAAATAATTCCATATTATGGGTTACAACAAACCTCCTTCTGTCATATTGTTTAGTGTCAGTTCAGACTTGGGTCCAAACTCCAAACTCCTTTCTGTGCTGTACTCCATATCTGTCTTATTGTTTTATTGTTTTAGTTTCAGCATTCAATTCTCCACATACTTATATGGGCTACTCTCTGTCTATTACAGTAGTTTGTATATCAACTAAGATTTGCCCCATTAACTTCTTGGTTGCTAGCTTATTGACAAGTACCTTCTTGACAAGTTGAACTCTAGATCCCTGATCCAACTCCATACTCCAAACTCTGAAATATTGGACCAATGATCTTGTTATAAATATATTCTGTATATACCACCTTGCTAAGTCCAAAGTTGAATAGAGGTCGGTTGGGTTGGAAGCAAAGGAAGTGACAGGAGCCAGGAGTGCTGGTGCTTATCACAGGGGCAAATATATGCATGCTCGTAATGTCATATAGGTGTTGTATGGCCTTGCAGATGGTACTGATGGGTAAGTGTGAGTGAGCAGAAGCAGATGTGATTGAGTTTAGAAGAATTGATAAAGTCTTTGAATAGTTATGAGGAGAACAATGAAGTCACTTCTGGAAATGACAAGTTATCAAGACAAACTTGGAGATAAAAGATCTGGTCTATTGCGTAGCTAGCTAGTCTTGTTTTATACACTATAAGCATGTCAGGAGTCCATAGTAAAAGGTTCTGGGTTGTAGGGGTGCAGGGAGAATAGATGACGGAATTTTTTAAGACTGGGGTGGTTCTAACTATAGTGTCTAGGGGAGGGTGAATAGAAAATGAAATAAAGAGAAAAAGCATCCACAATCTCACCCTAAACTCCTATACCCTCTCCCCTATCTCCTCCCCTCCTTATCCAATCGCTCACCTCGTCCCTAACTCCTCTGGGCCTCCTGTATGCCCCTTTCCCCTTTGACGCTTGTTCGGAATCATGTCAGTATACAATATTCTGATGTATATCTCATATATATCAGAATTTCAATGATACATAAAGCCAGGGAGTTACAATTTGGATATCTTAAAAGATTTTGGATGTGTGAAATTTTCATAAATATAAACATATATTCTATATTTTAATAAACTTTAAAAGATGAGATATTTGGTTGAGATGAACATAATCATTTACATGGATATAATAGGAATGTCTGTATTAATATAATTGGTATTATATAGGTTATTTAGATATACAAATACCAGGTGGGGATTAAAGATAGTCCAAATTATGTTACAAGTATTGTATAAGAAAGAATCAATGATATTTGGATGTTCCCTCAACAGAGTTGCCACCACTAAATGGGGAAAAAAACAGTTATTTTTGAGAATTATGCCAAAATATTACAATATGTTTTAATCTAGTATATTGTGTAAAATTTGAGAATCATGTTGAAATATGAAAATAAGTTTTAATCTAAGTGTATTGTGTAAAATTTGAGGAAAATAGGTTGTATATATGGATTTGTTCTCCTTTCTCCTCTCAGCCCTCTGAAATGCACCCATTCATCTAACCGGGATCACAACAGATCTGAGGGGGCACAACACACAAGTTGAAGCCAAGTCCACTCAATCTGACTCAATAGTATTGCTCCCACTCTGTCTCTGGTTGAACTGGAACAGTAAAGTTCCATCTCCCTCTTTACTAGCAGCCGAACTCCGGCCATTTCCCTTTGACCCCCTAGGTTTTCCAGCCCTTAAAAGATTGTTAAGTGTCTGGGACAACTCAGGGTTCAATGGAAAAAGGCCAGCATTTGGCTGCTAGTAAAGAGGGAGGTGTGTTAAGTGTCTGTGACAACTTGGGGTTCGATGGAAAAGGCTGGAGTTCAGCTACTAGTAAAGAGGGAGATGGGACTTTACTGTTCCAGTTCAACCAGAGACAGAGTGGGAGAAATACTAGGGAGTCAGATTGAGTGGACTTCAACTCTTGTGTTGTGCCCCCTCAGATCATTAGTCCAATATTTCAGAGTTTGGAGTATGGAGTTGGATCAGAGATCCAGAGTTCAACTTGTCAAGAAGGTACTTGTCAATAAGCTAGCAACCAAGAAGTTAATGGGGCAAATCTTAGTTGATATACAAACTACTGTAATAGACAGAGAGTAGCCCATATAAGTATGTGGAGAATTGAATGCTGAAACTAAAACAATAAAACAATAAGACAGATATGGAGTACAGCACAGAAAGGAGTTTGGAGTTTGGACCCAAGTCTGAACTGACACTAAACAATATGACAGAAGGAGGTTTGTTGTAACCCATAATATGGAACTACTTATAAAGAGAACAATAATGGAGTTCGGGGTTGATGGAGGTGGAGTTGATGGAGGTGGAGTTGATGGGGATGGAGATGAAGGAGATAGAGGTCCAGAGTTCAGACTTGGTGTTACAGGATATAACAATATCCTATTATTGTCAAAATTGAAAGCCCATGGCAAAACAAAGAACATTATGCCTTACAGATTCATAACTGAGTGGAATGGCTTTGTCTTCCCTGTTGTTTATTACAGTGGTGTGCACCATGGCTGGTTCATCCTTTACCACTGCCAAGCAGTCATATACCACCATCCCCACATATCCCTCTGGTCAGATAGGGTTTATGCCACATCAAATATGAACTCACACTCCCTTTGCACAGAGGGAAGATGTTATAGTTTGGAAGTAGACTGTGAAACTGCGGGATTGATAAAAATATTTGAATGTGGCTCTCCACCACTGATGCTCTGCTGGAATGAAAGTAAGGGGCAGTTAGGTAAATCAGCAATTGAAACCAACCTGTTATTGTAATTAGCTGTACATAAGCACATGCATTTGACCCAAGCCCTCTCAATCTCTGGCATTGTGTCTCAAGCTTTGTCTTCTCCCTCCAGCACCTTCCATCCCTTTAGTCCTTTCCTTGATTGTCTCAGCATAAGTATGTACATGTATGCTTATTAATCTCAAATATCAAACTTCAAACTTTGAATAGCAAATTAATGATTTAATACATGGTGGCCTCTGTCACCCAAATACACCCTACCTCCATATGGAGTGCAGTCTGGTTTTCACTGGAAATGTGCTGTGGCATGTAGGTACCCTGCCTGATCCAAGCATACAACAGATCTACCTGGAAGATTGCAGACACACATGTCACATGCAACCTCATACAGCCATCTAAAACAATTGAACTTATATTATCTGGAGATTTTATGGCTGTGTATGGTGCCACCTGACTCATGGATTTACATGTACTCTAACCTCAAAACATGATGAATTACATTGATCAAGCTGGTATAATGAGGTCATCTATTGGTATTTTTGTGAGCCAGTCCCAAGCAGCAGTTGAGGGTGCTTGTGGACATGTGTCTACTATAGCACTTGTTCATTAGTTGGCGGACTGGCAGACTCTTACCTGCTCTTGTACACACATACCATCAGTTTCCTTTATAACTTCTAAAAAATTCTGCTGAATGTTTTACCAGATCCTCCAGGTTGCAACCTTGTACAGCAAGGACTTACTTGCATGAATCTGTTACCACTTCATGGACAACAAAGACAAAGGCATTCTTTTTGCCTCAGGAAATAAGTCAGCATTAATGCAGAAGGATTTTTGACACTAACAGTTTCTACTGCCTGCAACCACAATATTGTATTGGTTGCTGACAACATCTTTGTCACCCAAGTCCATTGATGCAAGAAACTTGAATTCCTTGTTTTTTTTATGTCCATGAAGCCTCAGAAAGTAGGGTCCCTTGTGAAACAGTTATTGTCATTAACAGAACTGTCCACTCTGGTAATAAAGAAGACCAGGAAGAAGGCCAGGAAGCCTGCCCACAGTTGACAGATGAACCAATTCCTGAGCACATGGAATTCAATGAAAATAGAAAAAAAGGCCTTCACTCCTTTCATACCCCCTCTATTTGCCAATCCCTTCTTCTGGCTATCAGCATTGTCCTCTTCTTCATCAACTGACCCAAATGCAAAGGATCAATGTTATTTCTCCCTTGATAGAACAGCCAGCTTTCTTCAGAATTTTTTGCCCTTTGAAACTTTACAAATACTCCACATGAAGGGAAATTATCTATCAGTGCCCTAACTGACTCTGCCGGCCTACATTGTCCACAATTTTTATGAAGACTACAATGTTTGGTGTTATCAATGTTATTGGTATGCTAAAGTTGTTTTCAGCACAATCAAGATGGTCATCTGGAAGGTGGACTTGGAATTAGGGACTGGATCCCTCTATAGGAAAGGCCAGCAACCACACCACAAAGAGCAACCAAAAATTTTCCTAATAACACTGATGATGAAACTTGGCCACTTTAAATGGTTAGCAAACTGCCAGGTTGCTGTGATGCTACCAGACACAGGTCTTCGAGATATACATCAGAAATTTAATAATGATAATAAAAATAGGGAGTTACAATCTGGATATCTTCAAAGATTTTGGATATCTTAAATTTTTATAAATATAAATATATATTTTTCATTTTAATAAACTTTAAAAGATAAGATGTTTGTTATGGATGAATATAATTATTTATATGAATATAACAGTAATGTATATATTAAAAATATTATTGGTATAATATAGAATATTTAGATATACAAATACCAGGTGAGGATTCAAGGTACATTAAATTATTTGACCAGTATAGAGAAAGAATGAGTGAAAGAAATTAAGTATAGTGGGAGTAGAATATTCCCTTGAAGCAGTTGCCACCAGTAAATGAGGAAAAAAGAATTATTTTTGAGAATCATAAAATATCAAAATATGTTTTAATATAAGTATATTGTGTAAAATTTGAGGAAATGGGTTGTATATACATATTTGATGTATTTCTGAACAAGTGTCTTTGGCCCACCCAAACACTTTAGAATACATAAAGTAAGTCCATGGCTATATGGGAACTGATTTTCCTTGAATAACATCTTGTTTACTGTCCTGAATCTATGTATTTTTGCTTCATGGCCTTAAAATATCAGCAAATACCTGCTGATTTCTATTGATTTAGGGTCATTCAAATATTCTCTATTTTTTCATATTTTTTTTGGGAATTTTCCATGCAGAAATGAGTCTACAAACTTATTGTCCTGCTGGGTGAAGTTTTGGGACCCACATGGACCCACAAACCTTTGCAGATGTCAGCAGCTTTAAAGTCACCTGGAGTCACCTGGACAACTGACTCATTTTTGATCACATGACTCATTTCAATCTCCGACTCAATCTGGTTACCACTGCCAGTAAATGCTCAATATCTTTGCAACCACTGCACCCCCTGACTCCATTTTCAGTGGAGAGTTCAATAGAAGCTGTGCCTACCCATAGCTGTGCTGATCAGTCCAGGAAACAAAGTATTGACCAAGTTATTTGAGTAATGGTGACTCATGCAATGACTCCTGCCATGACTCATGCTATGACTCCTGTGATTACTCATACTATGACTCCTGCTCTGAGTCACACTATGACTCCATCCATGACTCATGCCATGAGTCAGAGCAAATCCAAGCAGCTCATTGGCTAGGAAACTTCCACCCCCTTCTCACATATTTCACTAGCTTCCAGTAGTTTCCATCTATTAGTGGGTAGAAGTTTCCAGTAGTATTAGTCAGCTCCTGTAAATACAATATAAAAGGAGCCCATTCTACCTCTGAAATTAATAACCATTTTCTACCCCATCATTTGCACATCAGTGTGACTAGAGTGACATACAGTGTCATCCTCTATATCTCAGTAACTGTTGATTGTCCAGTTCAAGGGTCGCTTACAGTTGTGTAACTGTATTCAATTGCACTCAAAGTAGTGATTGTCCTGCTTTGGGCATGAGTGTAGTATCTACCTCATGTGACTACAAATCTACAGGGTGAGATTGTCTGTCAATAGTCCTGCCATTAGTGCTCTTGTTTAAGTTACTAGTGTGTACTGCCTTTGCAGAGCATTAGGATCTTGAACTCGTGTGAAGCAGTTGCTAGACTACTTCACACATTGCTGTTACCCGCTTCAGAGTGTCACTGGTTGGATGGTCGGATTCATCCACCTACTTCCTCTAGCCTCTAAGTGCATTCCCCTCTTTTTGGAATATCTGGACCCCTAAGCGTCTGTGAACTCTAGACTCTGGAAGTCTTATTCATTCCCTACTGCTAAGAAATGTATTACCTTCCTGCGTATCGTCTGCATTGACCATTACAATGGATTGTGTCAGGGTTCAAATAAGTCATATTCTATTTTTAGTATTTTCTCTTGACACCCCTATCAGCGCAGCCTGTCAGGGTGCGTCTCCCCTATTTCATTGCCCCTATCACTTCCCCTATCTTTCCTCCCCTATCTTGGTTCTCCTATCCGTCTCCATCATTTAGTATAAAGACTCGCCTTGGTGCAGTGTGATCCCCTCAGCTTGATCTCTGAGGATATCCGCTGTACCAGGTAAGTCCCATGTATTTATCAGAAACAGCTGTATAGACTGAGGATATCCGCTGTACCAGCTGGCATTATTTCTTATCGGCTCTCACTTATTGAGTATCTTGTTGTTGTGGCCTCGTCATCAGCGTCGACCTCACAGAAGATCAAGCTCATAAGACGACCCCACACCTCATAACACTTTCCCTATTAACTACTTCACCGATACCATGACCGATCAGCTCCCTGAAGCCTATTGGGACACTCTAGGTGAAAGTGGTGGCTTTCTGCGAGCATTGTTCAACACCCAGGCGCAGCAGCTCCAGCAGCTGCAACTCCAGAACCAGCACCTCCAAAGCCAGTTCGCCAATGTCCAGAACAACCTAGCAGATGCTGCCACTGCTGCCGCCATCGCTGCAGCACAGACCATCTCTCAGACCACCTCATTTCCCACACCTTCTCCTACATCGTCATCCGTTCGCCCAATAAGGGCAGCTGAACCAGCCAAATTCAATGGAGATCGTGCAGAGACGGAAGGTTTCATTCGCTCTATCAGGCTTGCCATTGCAGTCCAGCCTACATCTTTCCCAGATGAGCGGACCAAGATCCTCTATGCCCTCTCTTTTATGACAGGAGGTTCTGCTGAAGTATGGGCGCACAATGAGACACAGGCAGTCATTGACAGGACCTCACCGCTCTCCACCTTGGAGGAATTCATTAAGCAAGTGGAGAATGCTTTTGGGGACCCTGACCGCTCTCGAACAGCACGAACAAAGCTACACGATCTTAGGATGACACCTGGCATGTCAGCGGATGAATACACGGCACAGTTTGAGATACTAGCAGGAAGGACTGGGTTTAATGATGCAGCACTGGAAGATGCCTATGCCCGAGGGCTCCCTGCAATGATTCTTGACAAGATCCATGCACAGCCATCCCTCCCATCCGATCTCAAGGCATGGAAGGAAGCGGCCTGTCAAATTGACCGCAACCACCGTCGTCTTCTAGAAGTGAGACGTGCTCAGACTTCCCTCACTCCTGCCCGCTCTACCCCATCCCGCCCTCACAGCACTCCGGTCATCTCTGTACCAACTACCTTGGCAACCTCTAATGGTGCTGCACCTATGGATATTGACTCCAACCGCCATCGCATTGAGACTCGGACGTGCTATAACTGTGGAAAGCGTGGCCATATATCCCCAGCATGCCCTGAACCACGCAAGGAACGGATCCGAGCTGATCTCACACAAACAGCAATTGCAGGCATGATATCAGAGTCAGTAGCAGCTGCACTGAAGGCCAAGGAAGAAGCGCAGAAGGCAGTAATTCCAAAGCAAGAGGAGAAGCAGGATTTTCAGGCCAGTCAGCAGTGAAGAGCATGCCCTGCCTGACAAACCGGTTTTCAGTTCTTGAATCATGTACTGTAGGGCTCACAAGCAATATGTTACACGCACACTCCCTTGTCCATCAGACTGAAACCAAAACAGCCATGCCTGAAAACCCTTCTCAACTTTCAGCTAAACATGATGACCCTCCTCGTCTCTACCTTCGATCTGCAGACATCCGTCGATGTACAAGAATTCCCATGAAAATCCACTCGGTAGACACTGGATACCCTCTAGCTGTGGATGCACTCCTCGATAGTGGTGCTACAGGAATGTTCATTGATGCAGAATATGTCAAAGCAGAGAAACTTCGAACACGCCCTCTACCGCGTGCCATACCTGTTTATAACATTGATGGGACCCCAAATGAAGCAGGTTCAATCAAGGAAGAAGTCGATCTCATCTGCACATATGGGACCCATACTGAACGTGCCACATTTTCAGTCACAAGCCTGGGAACCTTTGGCATAATTGTTGGGCACACCTGGCTTGTGAAGCACAACCCAGAGGTAGACTGGCGTACAGGAAAGGTACAGATGACTCGCTGCCCTGATTCATGTGGAGAAGTACCAGAACACAAAGAGCATTCGCTTGGTACAACTCCTTCAAATGGCAAGAACTCACACGGGCAACCCCAATACGAGGGAGACCGAACATTTGTTATCTTTGTAGAAGAAGACTTGGAGAATATCTATGCTGGTTCAACAGTTTCTCAACAGCTCGCACAGAAGGCTGCAGAATCCACTCCAGTCAAAACCTTTGAGGAGATTGTCCCAAAGGCGTACTGGGGATTTAAGGATGTTTTTGCAAAGGAGTCCTTTGACCAACTTCCACCTCGAAAACTGTGGGACCACGCTATTGAACTCACTCCAGGAGCACAACCCTTCAGCACAAAGGTCTATCCAATGTCCCCAAATGAGCAGAAGGAGTTGGACTCATTCCTTGAGGAGAACCTACGGAATCATCGTGATACGCCCTTCCAAGTCACCCATGGCATCCCCTGTCTTTTTTTGTGAAGAAGAAGGACGGTAATCTTCGTTTTGTGCAAGACTACCGCAAGCTGAATGATATCACAATCAAGAACGCCTACCCACTACCCCTGGTACCAGACATCATGAATAAAATTGCCGCAGCCAATGCCAAGTACTTTACCAAGCTTGACATCCGATGGGGATATAACAATGTGCGTATTAAAGAGGGCGATGAGTGGAAGGCAGCCTTTCGAACCAATCGTGGTCTATTTGAACCCCTGGTCATGTTCTTTGGTCTCACAAACAGCCCAGCAACCTTTCAGACGATGATGAATGGCATTTTCAAGGAGCTCATTGACGATGGCACTATGGTAGTGTTCATGGACGACATCCTCATTTTCACTGAATCCCTAGAACAACACCACACGATCATGCAATCTGTCCTTGAAATTCTTCGGGCCAACCACCTGTACCTCAAACCAGAGAAATGCCTTTTCTCGCAACAGAAGGTAGATTATCTTGGATTGATTCTCTCACAGGGACAGGTAGCTATGGACCCAGTTAAGGTGGCTGGAGTCAGGGACTGGCCCACACCGCGCAATGTGACAGAAGTCAAATCCTTCCTGGGTTTCATCAATTTCTATCGTCGCTTCATTGAGGACTTCTCACATATCGCAAAGCCTCTGAATCGGTTAACAAAGGCAGATACACAGTGGTCTTGGATACCTGATGGCCCAGAACAAGAAGCCTTTGATAAACTCAAGCAGCTTGTCACGTCAACTCCAATCCTTGTCCTCCCAGATCAAACCAAGCATTTTCGACTAGAGACAGATGCTTCAGCATATGCAACAGGTGCTGTTCTATCTCAACTCTGTGACGATGAGAAATGGAGGCCGGTAGGTTTTGTATCCAAGAGCCTTTCAGATGCAGAGCGCAACTATGCCATCCATGATAAGGAATTGCTCTCAGTCATCCGTGGACTAGAAGAATGGCGCCACATCTTGGAAGGGACCAAATACAAGATTGAAATCCTTAACGACCATCAAAACCTCACATATTTCCGTACAGCTCAAAATCTCAATCGTCGACAAGCTCGCTGGTCACTATACCTTTCTCGTTTTGACTTTGAACTGATCCACCGTCCTGGACGACATTCAGCCAAACCTGATGCCCTCTCACGACGTGTAGATCATAAGCGGGGGGAGGAAGATAACCAGAACCAGATTCTTCTTGGCCCTGAGCTGTTCCACATCGATGCGACATCCACCTATCCAGGGCCAGAAGCTCAAATGATCACAGGAGAAGGAGACATATTCCTGGAACGTGTGCGGAACTGCACCAACAGAGATGAAAAGGTTGTAAAGGCTCTTAAGGAACTTGGCCCCTCTCGGAATTTACGAGGACAGGAATGGACCGAGGAGAATGGACTCGTCCTCTATCGTGGCAAGGTATATGTCCCTCTTGACCCAAAATTGCGCCATGACATTGTAAGGGCACACCACGATACTCACATTACAGGTCACCCTGGTCGCTGGAGAACAACAGAACTTGTATCCCGCAGCTACTGGTGGCCTGGATTTGGACGATACATTGCCAAATACGTCAAGGGATGTGACCTCTGCAATCGGACAAAAACTTTCCCTGCTCCTCCTATGGGTAAACTCCTGCCTAATCGTGTCCCAGATCGGAGGTGGCAAGTGATATCTGTTGACCTTATTGTAGAACTACCCATCAGCCATGGCTATGATGCACTCCTTGTCGTTGTGGACCGTCTTTCCAAACGAGCACATGTTATCCCTACCACCTCTGACATCAACTCCATAGGAGTTGCACGACTTTTCCGAGACCATGTGTGGAAACACCACGGCCTTCCTGAGGAGATCATCAGTGACCGTGGCACCCAGTTTGTCTCTCAATTTATGCGTGAGCTCAATAAGCTTTTGGGGATCAAGGTTGCAGCATCCACAGCATATCATCCACAAACCGATGGTCAGACGGAAAGGGTCAATCAAGAAATTGAACAATACTTGAGGCTTTTCGTCAATCAGCGCCAGGATGACTGGATTGAGTGGGTTCCTCTTGCCGAATTCACATACAACAACCGCATCCACTCCTCCACGCAATCAACCCCCTTCATGCTTGATACAGGCCAACACCCAAGGCTTGGGTTAGAGCCAATCCGAGAGACATGACTTGAAGCACTGGAAGAATTCACTGAGCGTATGGAGACGGCCACCACTGAGGCTCGCTCCGCCCTGGAAAAGGCAGCAGATGATATGGCACGATTCTATGATGCCCATCGGCAAGCAGCCCCAGTATACAAACTTGGTGACAAGGTCTGGCTCAATGCACAAAATATCACCACCACCCGTCCAACCAAGAAACTTGATCACAAATGGTTAGGACCGTATGTGATTAATAAAGTGGTCTCACGAAATGCCTATGGCCTACGACTTCCCCCAATCTTTGGCCGCACTCATCCAGTGTTCTCTGTTGTCTTACTCCGCCCTTATGAAAAGGATCCCATCCCTGAACGCCAGTCATCTCCTCCACCACCTCCAGTCATTCGAGATGGAGTACAGGAATACGAAGTTGAGAAGATCCTTGACAGCAGAGTTTTCCGAGGAAGACTGGAATACCTGGTGCGTTGGAAGGGCTATGGAGCTGCTGACGACCTCTGGATCCCAGCTAAGGATGCCAGTGGGGCTAGAAGGCGCATTGCAGACTTCCATCAGGAAAATCCTGAAGCCCCAAGGCGTATTTCGGCAGCCACCTATGCGGCTCTTCCCTTCAGACGCTTTGAGAACTTCACAGAACCTCCCAAACAGGTCCTCTTTGATTGGACAGCTGGCAGGAACCCAACACGTGGTATTGGACACATTTCAGAGCCGCAGAATAGGCACAGTGAAGCTTAGCGCCCACCAAATTCATCCATGCCGAAATTCCACTAACTGTATATAAGCCAGTGAATCCACTTCCCCTTCCTCAGTAAAACCATCATCGTTCACTACCCAACCCACCATGCCTTACCAGTCTGAATCCACCACTCTACGCTCACTCCGTTCCTACCCCTCAATCACTTGGTCAGTTGACTCAAGGGATACTGCACGTGCTGTAGAGGATTATAACCTCCCATCTCCACCTCCACAAGTTCATTTCCCCTTCTGGCATCGTAATCCATCCAGACGCCAGACATACTACATCGGGGACCCTCTATTCATCGGCAACTATGACATACCATATGCCTTCCAAGGGCTCGCCGGTAAAGTCACCTATGAGGGAGGGGAGATGATACTTGGGGCAGTTTTCAGCACGAACAATCCCATATCCCCTGGAGAGTTCACCATCCCACTTTACCCCAAGGCAGAGAAGAGTCACCATCAACACTCGTCATGGGCTCTACTTTGGCAGAGAGTGAGAAGGGACCTTGCAGAGTGCTTCAGGGTGTGTCTCTCTTGAGATGGATGGGACGATAGTGCATATCGAGACGACATGCATTAAGAGGGAGGTGATGTCAGGGTTCAAATAAGTCATATTCTATTTTTAGTATTTTCTCTTGACACCCCTATCAGCGCAGCCTGTCAGGGTGCGTCTCCCCTATTTCATTGCCCCTATCACTTCCCCTATCTTTCCTCCCCTATCTTGGTTCTCCTATCCGTCTCCATCATTTAGTATAAAGACTCGCCTTGGTGCAGTGTGATCCCCTCAGCTTGATCTCTGAGGATATCCGCTGTACCAGGTAAGTCCCATGTATTTATCAGAAACAGCTGTATAGACTGAGGATATCCGCTGTACCAGCTGGCATTATTTCTTATCGGCTCTCACTTATTGAGTATCTTGTTGTTGTGGCCTCATCATCAGCGTCGCCCTCACAGATTGTAACCAAAGTACAAACATTAAATCATTTCTGGAGTTGTGCTGCAGTAGGATTTGATATTCTTCTCAGCTGTTCATTCATGGAATTGTGGTGATTTAGAGTTTGCCCTAACACCATAATTTTGCGGGTTCCAAAACAGCCGCTGATGAGCCAGGACGCATTGAGGACATATATCAAACCACTCTGACAGTCCAACTCCACCAGCGTCTTTTCGTATCAACTTTTAAATAGCGCCGCAACTCCCTCTCCACCTCAGTCTCTAATTCTAGCCATCGATCATCACTCATGTTTCATCACCATCGATCATTATCAGCCTTCTATTCACACCAATCCTTTCATCATCATTCACATGGCTTCCAATTCTATTCCCCTCTCCAACATCACTTCTAATAATACATCACACTGGTCTCTGGACACAGAGGACTATCAAATATGTCAAGCTCCACAGGCATGTTAAGCCACCTCCACGTGTCAAAATACTTCCAAAACTCTTTAAAACACCTTGGTTTAACGATCAGATTTCCCTCTGCCACCAAGAGGTCACTTCTCCTGAAACCAGCTTTCGCGTACCTCCCAACCAGGCTCCCCATTGTCATCCAGTCACAGAGCACGATCAGCCATCGGGACCAACCTTTTGCTCCCATCCTCATCCAACCACAGAGCACTATTCCACTTCCCTGTTACTAAGTGCTACCTCTACCCCTTGACCTGATTGATCTTTGGAGTGCTGAACAACTGCATTACACACCGTCTGTTTGCTAGGACCATTGCATGCAGGCTTATAGGATCTATTCCATAAGCAAACTGACACCGCAATGGAGGCCGCAAGACTGAAGGAAGTGGAAGAGCAGGTGCACGAGCTAGAAGCCACCATGGAGGTAGAGGAGGAGGTGACTGGGGCAGGGGCAACCAGTCACTTGGGGAGTCCGAGTGTGCCAATACGGGCAGGGACCCCCAAGGTCTCCATCATCTCAATTACGCAGACGGAGTCAACCCATCTGGCAATTGCTCCTATGGTGGACTCACTGTTACACCTTTGGTCATGGCCATTATTTGTGGTAGGTGTGGCTGAGGAGGATGATGCAGCAGAGGCAGAGAGGGCAGAGGTTGAGGCAGATCCCAATGTCAATATGGAGCTCAACACAATTGCAGAGCCTGAGGTGGGTGTGGATGTTGGGACGGATATGAAGCTGGATCCAACCTCAAATTGCTACGAGGAGATGGCTTGGGTAGCCATGGTTGAAGCTCGCAAAAGGGCAGAGCCCTATGCCACTACCACCAAGAAGAACCCCAAGGTCACAGTCTTCTCATTGAAGGCGCATCCAAGTGCTGATACAGAGAAGCAGGAGGCAGACTGGAGGGTCATATGGTGCAAAGTGGAGAACCGTGTGTTGGTGACTCATAAGAAGGAGCTGCGTGTTGCTAGGTCAGCGATCCAGCTTCGCAAGCATGAGATGGAGAGGGTGGCAGCTGAACAGCAGGACAAGGAGGAGGAGAGGGAGCACTTGGAGGCCACATTGAGAAGGAGCACCCAAGGCTCTGGCTCCAATGGAGCCATTCAGCAGGCCCAGTGTAATTTGCAACTTGTGTCATGATGCAGGTGTGGAGTGTGTGTGGCCTACCGGCCCAACTCGCCACCTTCGGTCCTGCAATCACTGTTGGGGCCGGAAAGGAGGGTGTAGGATCAATGGCAAGTTCGATCCCCAAAGTTGGAGTGTCAAGCCCCAACTAGTGGTACAAGGAGGGGCAGAGAAAGAATCAGAAGGTCATCCGACCAAAAAGTGGTGGACGGAGATGGGCACTGTGGCAGCTGGAGGTAGCAGTGTCAGATCAGAAGGGGCAACGACTGGCGCAGGTACGGGGCATGTTTCTGTGCCTAACAGTACCATGGGCCAGCTTATCCAGCTGGTTAACCTGCAGTCGGAGCACCTCTGGTGGATGGAGGGGTTGTTAGTGGACTTGGTGAAGATGATGAAATGGAAGGAGGTTCTGGAGGGTCAGCAGACTGCTGAGTTGCATTGGCTGCAGAAGTTCATGGCCCCTTTGGATGAGGATTCAGATATGGGGGATGAAAAAGATTGGGTGTCAGATGTAGAGAGTGATGATGAGTCGGAGATGGAGCCTGAGGTAGACAAGGGAAAGGGAAAAAGGAAACATAACAAAATGATTTTGATTTTGATTTTAATATTTCAGAACAGAGAAAAATGGGGTGGAGTGAGATTCCTTTGGAGTTTGGGGTAGACTTGTAATTTTCTTTGTGACTTGTAATAAATTGATGATGCAAAATAATAGAATTAGCATTAGTAATGGAACTTAAATTCATAAGAGGGCCAGGTTTGTCTGGATAAGCGGAGTGAAAGTCGGAGACAGATTTGGATGTGTGATCAAGTTCAGACATGGAGATCCATGAGGACTCTTCATCAGTGCCTTCGTATCCAGTCCATTTGACTAGGTACTGGAGCTTGCACTTGTATTGACGATTGATCTTCGAGTCCAGGATCTCAAATATCTCATATTCATTATCTCCTTTGATGATGATCAGAGGAGGTGGAGGTTGCATGCAACCGGAGATCTCATTTGTAGTAGCAGGTTCAAGCATTGATATATGGAAGACCAGATGAACTGGTCAGAAGTGGTCAGGGAGGCAGAGGGTGAAGGACCTGCTGCCTGTGCAAGCAATGATCTCATAAGGACCTAAGTATTTCTCGGAGAGTTTCTTTGATGGACAGGTGGTCTGGAAATGTTCAGCCTTAACGAATACTTTGTCTCTGAGTTGCAGGTCCAGAGCTGGAATGCGGCATTGGTCTGCAGAGACTTGGTATTGTTTCTAGGCATCAGAGATGGTTTCTCAGAGATGTTAGTGCAGTTGATCGAGGTCGGTTACAAATTGGCAGGCTTTGGTGGAGGCGAGTTCCTTCTCAGGGTGGACAGAGATGTTCAGATGGTAGCCTTTATTAGCAAAGAATGGAGAGACACCGGTAGTCGCATTGAGAGCGTTGTTGTAGGCAAACTCTGCAATCGGAAGTAGATCAGCCCAGTTGTCTTGTTGATAGTTACAATAGACTCAGAGATATTGTTCCAGGGACTGATTCATTTGTTCCATTTGTCCATCTCCTTCAGGATGGTATCCAGAAGTGTGTTGAAGCTTCATGTTGAGAGCCTTTCCTAATGTGTGGAAGAAGGAGGAGACAAACTCCAAGTGATGGACAGGATTGCGGCAAGGGCATAGTTGGAGGCATCAGTCTCTAATAGGATAGGAACATCTGGAACCCAATGAGTCAGTATTGGAGCAGAAGTAAAGGCCTTCTTCAAGGTCTCAAATCTCTGTCTACATTCATCAGTGAAATTCCATTGGGTACCCTTCCTAGTAAGTCAGGTGAGTGGAATGGCGATATCAGAGTAGTCGTAAATGAAGCAGTGGTAGAAGTTGGTGAACCCCAGGAAGGATTGTATGTCTTTGACTTTCTGCAGTTCCGGCTATTCCTGTATGGCTTTGATTTTGTCATCAGACATTGTCAGTCCTGCTGGGGAGAGGATATAGCCTAGATACTCAACTGAGTCAGAGTGGAATTTGCATTTGTCAGCATGGGCAAAGAGGCCATGTTTTCAGAGACGTCAGAGTACTTCTCGGACATGTGTCCGATGCTCTTCTTCGTCATTCTAATATACCAAAATGTCATCTAAGTAAACGAGGACAGTCACATCGAGGAGGTCGGTGAAGGTATCATTCATGAACCTCTGGAAGGCGGCTGGAGCATTGGTTAGTCTGAAGGGCATGATGCACCATTCAAAAGATCCATATTGAGTGCTGAAAGTTGTTTTCCACTCATTGCCATCTTGGATGTGGGCTAGATGGTAGGCATGTTGGAGATCTATTTTGGAATAGATTTCAGCCTTTTGAGGGCTCTCGAGTAGGTCTGCGGTGCAGGGTATTGGGTATCGGTCTTTCTTGATGATCTTGTTAAGTCCACAGAAGTTGACACATAGATGGAGTGATCCATCCTTTTTGCAGACAAATAGGACTGGAGCTCCATGGGGGGATAAGGATGGGCAGATGAAGCCCATGGCCAAGTTCTCATCTATGAATGTTTGGATAGCCAATAGCTCTTTTTGGGATAGTGAGTAGATAGGGCCAAGCGGAGGCGTAGAGTTGTCATCCAACTCAATCTTGAGATCATATGGTCAGTGTTCTGCTAGGGTGTCAGCCATGATACTCTTTAGGGACCATAGATAGGTCCGGTGGAGTTGATCAGGTGGAATGGGTGGCAAGAAATATCGGATCAGAGAGGTGAACCTGGAACATGTGAGAGCCATCCAGTTTGCGCAGTCTGGCAAAGACCATAGCATCCACCATTGATATAGATGGAGGGGTAGATGGAGTATCTATCAGAGCAGAGTCAGTGGAGGCAGAAGATAATTTTGCACCTAAAGTTGCTGGTGACGTTGGGGATGACACAGCCTGTACTGGGGAATGGAATGTGATATGGCCCAATGCCCAGTCAATCAACGGATTGTAGTGGATGAGCCAATTATGTCTGAGAACCACAGAACAGCTGGAGTCAAGCAAAGTAACATAGAATGTAAGAGTCTGGATTTCTCCGACAGAAAAATGGATAGACAGATCTATAGCTTGTGAAATAATAGCATTAGTAGTGCCATCAAATAATTGGAGCAATATCAGAGTTATGGTGTATGTATGGAGTTTATGTAAATCAGAAAAAGAGGAATCGAGGAAACAGTGAGTAGAACCAGAGTCAATTAATGCTTGGATAGTGGTATCGGGAATGGAGTCGGAGTGGATGAGGAGGGTAAGGGAGTTGGAGTGGGAAAGAGTGGATGCATTCAGGTGGACCTCGTTTGTCATACGGGGAGTACCAATGCAGCCCTCAGCCTGTACAGAGGCTATAGGACTGCTTACTATTTTTTTTGGTCCATCACTTTAGCGTCGGACTTGTCTGTTGTGGCATTGGCAGCATAGCCCTTTGCCTTTGCTGCGGATGAGGTTGCCTTGTTGCAATCCTTGGCTTGGTGGCCAGGTTTTCCACAGAACAGACAGAGGTTGTTGTCCATGCGGCATTGGCGTTCCTGCTGGGTAAGTTTTCCATCTTTTCCCAGCTTGGTGGAGAGGTCCAGAGTGCTCTTGCGAGCTCCGGAGCTATTGCCGGTTCTGGAGTTGTTCTGACCAGAACTGGAAGCAGTGGTGTTACCAGTGTTTGACTTCTGGCCTGAGTTGGTGGTGGTCTTCTTATCAGATGTTGGACTTTGGGGTCTTGTCCAACAATTTGTCCAATTTGTTGTTAGCTGAATTTTCACAGGAGACCTCAGATTGATGTTCCCAATAACAGGCATCGATGGATTGGGTTGTTATTTGAATAATGTAAATAATTGCTTTGTTGGAGTGTAGTGACGAGCAGAAGTCGAATAGAAAGTGGAGCAGTGGTGGGAACTGGATGTATGCATAGTCGAATTGAAGATATACTTGAGTAGTATCTTCCTACGAAGTTTGATGGGATTTGGTGTGATCTTCGTCTAGATATTGACAATTTGAGCAGGGATCAGGAGCAGATGACTCAAATGAGAGTAAATGCTTAATAGAAAAATAGCCAGTTATTGTATGGCTTCGTAATTCGAGATTCGAGTTGGATATGCAATATTCTAATAGAATATGCAAAAGCTAATAGAAATACGCGTTCGTTCTGGAGATATTCCAGATACAAATAGATTCAGACACACAGACAGAAACAGGTGAGAGGAAATTCTCTAGTCTATTCAAGTGCATTACAGATGTGATTTATATATGATACTAAGTCCTATGAATGAGTGAAGTCATTCGTGAATGTCCTGAGTCAATGATGGGATGGATGATGAGATGATGATGGGGGGAAGTGTCCATGATGATGAAATGATGAAAATAAAAGCGAAAATAATGTCCAGGAAGTTCTGGAACTCACAGGGGCTTCTCCTGTTCCCTATTCCATTCCTGTAACCATCCTCCTTTACCCCCTTTGTCCCTCAAAACCTCCTGAGCCTCCTATATGCTCCTGTTCCCCCTGTCCCCTGTAATCCCCCTCTCCTCTCCCTTCTCCCCAGAAGTCTGGCAGCTAGACGTCTGGCAGCTGGAACAACATGGGTGAGCTTGCAAAGGTTTACCAAAGTATCCAGCTTACCAACACATGATATCTCATCCTTGATGCAGGATGGGAGACCAATGTAAAATTGGCATCAGAGTGTGGTGTCACCCCATTGGACTTTTGGGGCTAGCTGCTGGAAACTCACAATGTATTTTGCAATTTTGTGATTTTCCTTCATCTGAAGTCAATCAAGTTCATTCTCAGCATTGGCCTCAGGGTTGTAAGGACCAAAATTGGTCTGAAGTTCAGAAATGAAGTCGGAGTAGTCTTCTGACCATATCGGGTCATTGGAGTTGTCCATGAGCACTGGCTTGAAGTAGTCCAGTGCAGTGCCCTTGAGATAGGACATGGCGAAGGTGACCTTCACCCAATCAGATGTGAATATGTCAGGGTGGTCGCAGAAATTCAACCGGCATTGCACCAAGAACGGCTGGAGCTTGTGCAGATTGGAGCCATCAAATGGGTCAGGTTCACAGACCTTGGTCTGGGACTTAGGGGCTTGTGGGGTACAGATGCTGCTGGCAAGCAGGGAGATGGCTTGTGCCAGATTCAGGGAGGGTGGAGTATTGTCCTCTTCATGGACAGCTTCTATGTGGTCCATTGGTTCTTCAATGACCTTGGGGATGGTGTCAATGCTGGGAGAAGGCACCTTGATGGTTCATGTGCGTTTGGAATTGGTGGTAGATCATGGCATTGGTAGGATTTTTTATTTGAATAATGTGAATAATTGCCTTGCTGGGGTGTAGTGACGAGCAGAAGTCGAATAGAAAATGGAGCAGTGGTGGGAACACAATGTATGCACAGTCTAATTGGAGATATATCTTGGTAGTATCCTCGTATGAAGTTTGATGGGATTTGGTGTAGTCTTCGTCTAGATATTGACAATTTGAGCAGGGATCAGGAGCAGATGACTCAAACGAGAGTAAATGCTTAATAAAAAAGTATCCAGTGATTGTATGGCTTTGTAATTCGAGATTTGAGTGGGATATGCAATATTCTTATATAATATGCAAAAGCTAATAGAAATACATGTTCGTTCTGGAGATATTCCAGATACGAATAGATTCAGACACACAGACAGAATATGTGAGATAATTGCTCTATCTTTTCAAGTGCATTACAGATGTGATTTATATATGATACTAAGTCCTATGAATGAATGAAGTCATTCGTGAATGTCCTGAGTCAATGATGGGATGGATGATGAGATGATGATGGGGGGATATGTCCATGATGATGAAATGATGAAAATAAAAGCAAAAATAATGTCCAGGAAGTTCTGGAACTCACAGGGGCTTCTCCTGTTCCCTATTCCATTCCTATAACTGTCCTCCTTTACCCCCTTCACCCCTCCAAACCTCCTGAGCCTCCTACATGCTCCTGTTCCTCCCCTGTCCCCTCTAATCCCCCTCTCCTCTCCTTGCTCCCCAGACGTCTGGCAGCTAGACATCCAGCAGCTGGAACAACAGGAGTGAGTATGGCAGTTCAAATATACTGTTATGCACTAGGTCCAATTGGGGGTTGGAGGTTGGGTCAGAGATTGGGTCAGAGATTGGGTCAGAGGTTGGGTTGGAGTTGGAGTGGGAATTGGGGTGCATCATGGGGGTCAGAATGGACTTGGCTTCAGCTTATGTGCTGCACCCTCACTAATACTGGTGTCTGAGATTTTAGAGACAGAGTACGACTTAGATGATTAGGATCAGACTTAGGAACTAGGCGTGATTCAATATTCAAACTGGGGAATGAAGTCCCCAGTCAGGCAACTTAAATACATATTTGAAATCTAATAATAATTACTCCAGTGATGGGTCTCCAAGGCTGATGGCCTTACATGAGTATGTCCAAGTCCAATGGGGACAGATGTCCAGGTTCCTATGGTGATGCTGATGCATCAATCGGAACCAGAGATGGATGGGCAAGATCAGCGGTAACAATCAGACAGATAAAGGGAGATGTGATGGTTTCCAGATGGAGTATAGATTTCATATGCACAGGGATCTGAGTGGATCAGATAGGGATCTGGGCGTTAATGAATAGTCATAACAATGATGATGAAAGGATTGGTGTGAATAGAAGGCTGATAATGATCAATGGTGATGAAACACAAGTGACGATTGATGGCTAGAAATAGAGACTGAGGGAGTTGTGGCGCTATTTAAAAGTTTGATATGAAAAGATGCTGGCAGAGTTGGACTGTCAGAGTGGTTCAATATATGTCCTTGATGTGTCCTGGCTCATCAACATACCTCTCAACTGGGCTCCCCATTGTCCTCCAGTCACAGAGCATGATCAACCATCTTGCCAGAAAGTCCCAGAGTGCAATCTACCATCTTGACCATCCTTTTCACTCCCCATCATCCTCCAGTCCCAGAGCACTATAAATCAGCTCAACAGCACCCTCTTCATTAACCCTCACCAGACACAGAGCACTATTACACTTACCCATTACTCAGTGCTACCCCTTGGCCTGACTGTTCTTTGGCGTGCTAAACAACTGCATTACACACCATCTGTTTGCTAGGACCATTGCGTGCAGACTTATAGGATCTATTCCATAAGCAAACCGACAGCAGTCATGGAAGTTCAACCAGCATTGCACCAGGAATGGTTGGAGTTTGCATGGATCAGAGCCATTGAAGGGGTTGGGTTCCCAGACCTTGGTCCAGGACTTAGGAGCTCAGATGCTGCTGGCAAGCAGGGAGATGGCTTGTGCCAGATTCAGGGAGGGTGGGGTGTTGTCCTCTTCCTCAACAGTCTCTATGTGGCCTGTCAGCCCTTTGACAACTTCAGGGATGGTGTCAATGCTGGGAGCAGGCACCTCAATGGTTTGTGCATGTTTGGAATTGGCAGTGGATCATGGCATTAGGGTAGAAGTGAGTATGGCAGTTCAAATATACTGTTACACACTAGATCTGATGGAAGGTTGGAACCTGGATCAGAGTTTGGGGTCAGAGTCAGAGTGGGTGTCAGGGATTGTCATGGGGGTCAGAACAGACTTGGTTTCAGCTTATGTGCTGCACCCTCACTAATACCTGTGTCCAAGATTTTGGAGACAAAGTATGACTTAGATAGTTCAGATCGGACTTAGGAGCTAGGCATGATTCAATATTCAAACTGGGGAATGAAGTCCCCAGTAGTGCAACTTAAATACATATTTGGAATCTAATAACAATTACTCTGGTGATGGATCTCCAAGGCTGACAGCCTTATATGAATATGTCCAAGTCCAACAGGGATGGATGTCTGGGTTCCTACGGTGATGCTGATGCATCAATCAGAACCAGAGATGGATGAGCAAGATTGACAGTGATGATTGGATGGACTGATGGAGATGTGACAGTTTCTAAATGGAGTATAGATTTCATATGCATGGGGATCTGGGCGGATCAGACAGGGATCTGGGCATTTAATGAATATAGTCATAACAAACAGTAAAGTCCCCTCCCCTTTATTGCTAGCATGTGAACTCCAGTTACTCCTTTTGAACACAGTTTCCCAGGTCTTCACAAAAATCCCTTCCCTGTATCACTAGCATCCAAACTCCAGTTACTCCTTTCAAACAGTCTCCCAGTCCTTACACTGGGTGTCATGACAAGTAAAGAGTTCTTCCCAATTTGAATTTCTTATTCTATATATAATCAATCTCATGCCAAAGTGTTAGTGAAGTATCATATGCAATGATGCTGTTTAAGTGGTAGTTACCACATAACATCACTAACATTGAGCACTGTTATTGATTTCCTCTGACAAGGCAACAACAGATCATAGGATTCAGATATGATTCAATGTCTTTCCTACATGGTTCCCTGAAATATCACCAAGGTTGTCTTCCAACCATCTAGATTGGAGATTGAAATGCACCTATACCTCCATGAGTCCTGTGACTGATCTAAAAATCACAGGTACTTCTTGACCCAAGTGGTAGTTTCCACAAAGGCACCTTCCTTTCCAGCTTTAATTTTGGGATTGCTCTGTCGGATAGTCGGTTGTTTTCAGCTTGTAGAGCCAATCATTTTCGAAGGAAGGCATTTACTCACAACATCACCTCTCACCTGTATCGACACGCGGACGAGAGGAGCGACTCTGAGTACAATCATTTAATATACGTAAATTATGGCTTACCGCAAACCCATGAGTACATCCCTCCCAGTGAGCCCTTTTATACCCTGGAGTGTACTTTCCGTCCCCAAGCACCTTGTCAGCGATAGCGCTGGATTCTGGGGGGAATTGCTGGTCTACATCGCATGAATTGATGAATAGCGGAGTCTTCGATTGAGCGGCTAGTTTCTCAAGGTCTGCTGGCACTTGGAGCAAGGACGGGTGTGAAATGGCGCCAACTTTGATCATATTATCTTGTGCGAGATTGACCACATACTTTCCTAATAGCGGGTTTCAAAGGGGTGTAAATATAAGCAAGCCCAGACGCACCCCCGAAGCAGTATCCAGTTGCCGCGAAGTTATTGATGCCACGAGCCTTGAGTTCAGTTATTACTGCGTCTATCAAAGGGCGCGTCGTCAGTTCACCGTGATTTCCAAGCCAACTACCGAGATCGAAGTTTGCCTATTCGACAAGACTTAGTATCCCAAGACTACCAGAGACAGATGGCATTGTCCTTACGTAGTTGTTTGTCAAGACGCTCCCCGGGACTTGGTCGCCACTGAATACGTCGATTAAATAGCACTGCAAACAGTGACATTGGATGTCAGTCCAGCGAGACCCATTCACCTGGACGTTAAGTCATAATTTCAGCACCGACCTGCAGTCCATTAAGAGCGAAGCCATCGGCCTAGTGATTTAAGTCAACCAACGAGCGACGCGTTCACTATGACAACAATACCATCAACTGCAACAGTTATGTGAGTATCACTGTGAGATCACACGGCATATGGGGTTTAGCACAAACATACCTGTGCGTTGGAGAGCTGCACGCCAAAGATATCTTGTTTGCAAAATTAGCCCAAAGTCAATGTAGGCTTGCAGCAAAATCACCTGGAATATATAACAAAGCCTTATCCTACGCATATTCACCGGATGGAATCGCCACATAAACGTCGACTCCCCCAATCTTCTGGATATTTCCAGTTGGTGTACCTATTATAATTAGACCGTGTGGGGCCAGGATGATGAACACAAGAAGAGGCCAACTAATACTAGTCTTGCCTTCATGACGGACACCAGAAATGCAGTCTGGGCACAAAGTAGGTGTACTCATCGTGGAAGAAGAACAGCCGTAAGGTATGGGCAAAGTGAGGAGCGTCATGTATCAATTTCCATTCATCGTGTGCTCAATCATACCCAATCAATTTTTCGAGTTACCAATCATGGTGTCACTGTCGGCAGGGCTGAATCCGAGCGTGGGCCTATGAGTGAATGCTTGCTGTATACAATCGTGCCGTATACGGCGCACAAGTGCATGGGAACCACTCGTGCCACTTATAGACATACTCCTGTAGTGAAGGCGCATTAATCGGCTCGAACAAGGACGCGCGTAACATCCCAGTATTAAAGCGGCTCGCCACATCCGTGATCGGATCAACGTGCTTCAAATTCAGCAACCAACACTCCAAAACACTCCGTCCATCCGTCCGGAGATGTCTGACAATGGGTTCATCAATGCAGGGTGGGACTCCAATGTCTCATACACTGCGTTTCAGTACTTGATGCGAGGTGTTGGCGTCGTTAGAAGTGGTGGATAGGAAGGATGTCAAAAAATTGATAGATGGAATCAAAGAAGATACGAACCAGGATAATTGCTTATCCGCAAGGAAGGCCTCCCCTTCATGCTCATCATCTAAGTCACATTTAGTGTCGTCCTATGGAATTCAGTCTAATGTTAGCTCAATGTAATTTGAATAAATGCTGTCAGTGGAAATACATCTGTATTCCTGACGAATAAGTCCTGCACGTACCTATTGAATCGGGCAGGTATTTGTACAAGCATCGAGAGATGCATTTACGAGTTTCGATTATCAGCGCACGTCTAGAAGAATGCAGTGATCGATAAATACGTGAATGTTCTTGTTGAACTCGTGCCATATGGTAGCCTACCCTTCGCAATAAATATTTGACTGTGCTGAGCACTGCAAGAAAGGAAACATTGTTTCAGTGTTGTCTGTCGAAAAGTACCTTGACAAAAAGTCGTGTGCTAGACCACCACCCTCATAACAGGCGTCAACGTAGCTCAGGAATCAACACTCCAAAACCTTATCCATCCTTGTTAGCCATGATAAAGGGTTCATCAATGCCGGTTCTATTGCCAACATTTAATGTATCACATATTATAGTTGTTGAGGTGAGCTTTCAGGATGAGCGTTTAGTTGGATTGAAATGAAGCAAATCAATAAATGACGTTATACTTATTCCTTGTGGAGCCCCCCTTAGGCATTGTACGAATGATTTTTCCCCAGTTGTTGAGCGTTTGATGCACGAAGAGGGATGGGACTGACACCCTCTCTCATCCTGTACAGTTGATGACGGCGTGAACCAACAGAAATCCATTTGGTAGCAGCGAGTGCTTGAGCTCTCAACACTGTAAATTCAAAGCGTCGCTGACCGGTCAAGTCTCCCATCTGGCAGTTAATCAATTAAAGGCTGTGATGTATGAGTTGAAGAATCCGGAGACAAGGGGTACGCAGCAGTACAATCAAGTGCAGTGAACAATGGGACAATCAGGTTGAGATAGTTTGATAGGACAGCGATAAGCCACCAAGTTTCGATGCTTGACAGATGACATGAATCAGTCCCCCGGTACGCCACGACACGCGCGCAGTCTGGACATATCCTATTGTTTTGGTAGCGCTGTTCTTAACACGAGCGGATGTATTCCAAGATACTAGGATTGGCTCTAGTCAGTACACTTAGCCGAACCTTAGCAAGGAAGAATAGAACGAACTGGCATGTCAAAGGCCAAGCATGCAATGATTTTGGGCCAGAGCGGCGCAGACCTATCCGGGCGAGAATTCGCCATTGCAAGGAACGTGTCAGCAGATAATAAACCGCCCATGCTGATGCGTTTGCATTTCGTTAAGGGTTCGAAAGGCGTATCCCACCACGACCGCACAGAACGATCTTAGCCTTACCTGCCCCGCCTCCAGTACCATGAGCAGCTTCTTTCACCACCGTTAACATGGTTATTCAGTCAGCAAATCTCTCTACTGCGGCAGTCTACCGCATCATCTGGGTCAATATTCCAGTCTTCTAGAAGGCTGCCAATTTATCAATTTATCCGCACCAGCTCTCCCTTAGTCTAATCGCCACCGGAATTAGTATGAAGACATAGATGTAGGGCCGTAAAGCACACCTCATACGCTGGAAAGACTATGCACTCAACGGCATGGTTTGCGATGGTCTCTGTCAAAACTTGCTTCAGTCGGTCAGGAAGCCACTGTATGTTTCATCCGTGCCCTTGAAGCTTTCCAATGTCGGGTAAATGCCAAAATGACAATGCTTGACATTTGTCCTTGTTGGAATAACAAGCCGCCGATGTCACAGGTAGTGTTGCCACGGCTCGGCTTTGGTTCTTAGCCGAGCCAAGCCACAAGCAACCCCCGCCGAACCATAGCCAGTCAAGCCGAGCCAGTCACCCCGTTTTGACGGTAGCTATTCGTGGTTCGAATGGATAGATAGATATGTACCACTGTAGGCCGTTTACGGCCTATGTCGGACTGTCTTTATTTAGGTACATTCGTGTTCAGGGTGCTTGGCACTATAAGTGTGGGCGGGTATGGAGTCATGGCGGGGAAGGGGGAGTGCGTGCCCCGTGAATGGCGACAGGGGCCGTGTCTGGCCCCGTCGTGCTTGGGCTTGGGGTTAGTAGTTGCGGCGACGTTGTTCCTCGGTGGGGTCCTCTGCTGGTGCTTGCGAGTCTGGGTAGTTAAGGGGTTGTCCCAGTAGTTGGGGAAGTGTCGTGTGGCTTGTACGTGTGCCAGTGCCGGTCCCCTGTTGGCAGGGCAATTGAGGATGTTGCTTAGAGTGAGGGGTTGTCGAAGTCTCATCCGGAGAGTGTGTCTTTTTCTGGGAGACTACAAGGACAAATAGGCAAGCCTTGGCCGCTTTCTTTTATTTGTGAGGGAACTCTTGGGCTTGAGATTCTGACATGAATTGAACTGCATTGGTTCACTGGTATAGCGGATGTATCAGATCCCTTCTTCCCTGATTTTGATTCAGTTTGCACCTGGATCACCTGGCTCCCTTCTTGTAAGTCTAAATCCTCTATTGACGCATCACAATCAATCCCAAATCCGCGAGCCCTTGGTCATCATGGTTTGCAAAAGTTCAATCCCAGCCTAGCGCTTAGCCCACTGGTTCAGCTGCACGTTCCGTCCAGGTTTCGTCATGGGACGTCCCCTGCGCGGATCGCGTCTTGCATTCTTCTACACGTCTGATACGGAGGCAGATCCTGTTGCCCCTCCATCCCTGTCCACCCTTGACTCTGCGTTTCAGTTGCAAGAGTACATCGGCGCGGTGGTTAGGCTCAACCCGCATGATATTGAGCGTATTGTCAAGGTGCCTGGAACGAATGCGAATACGAATGGAGACGAAAAGGACAAGGATGCAGCAGGAGAGGATGAACGAGTGTCTGTAGATGAAGCATGTTGGATTTACGAGCAACTCAGGTATGTACTCCATCGTCGTAGTGGGTGGACGGCATTGATCATAAGCACAAACTAGACGATTAGCTCAGGACCTCACACATCCTCTGATTACGATGCTACAACAGGAGTGTACGAGACAGACATGTCCGGAAATGAAGGCAGGCGAGTGGTTGTATTTGTGCGTCGCCCACGGTAATTCAGGTGCAATGGAGGTGAGAGTTGATATGAAATTAGCCTTCCAAGTGGCTGGCTAACCCATAGAGCGTGTTTTTAGCATTGTTGTGCAATTGACTACATCGTACACACCCTCGATAGCGCAACAGCGCTTCTGAATTCTCCCCGTGCTTTCCCATCTCGGTTCGTCGTAGCCTTCAGCGTTCTCCATCCGTCTTGTCCCCGTCTCATATTTTAATCCCAGAATCTCTATCCCTCAAACTTCACACCGACACTTTCCCAGCCTTGCGCGGAGACTAGGCCGCATCTTTGCACATGCCTACCACCACCACCGACTCGCGTTCGAAAGCGCTGAGGCTGAGAGTGCCCTCTATGCTCGCTTCCTCGCTCTTAGCCGTCATTTTGACCTTGTGCCTGCCGAGTTTCTTGTCATCCCTGAGCGCCATGCACAAGGTGATGAGGAAGAAGGGCGGAGGGAACGAGATGTACAGCGGAAGGATGTCACTCTACTCACCCGCTACGGTGAAGATTCTACCTCTCTTCCTGCACAGACCATGTCTTCTTCGTCATCACAATCACCCCGAATAGGTGGCCGAGCTCGCACAGACACCATGTACCTAAGCGGTGGCTATGTCAGTCCTCACAACCGCGAGAGTCCAGGTACCGGCACCGGACGGCTTCCAAGCCCGACGCGTACTGCATCGACCGTAGACATCAGTCAAGAGCAGGAGAATGCGAGTACATTGTCAAGAGAAGTGACAGAAGATGCGATAATGCAGGAAAGAATGGATGATGAGCTTACACAAGCAAAGCCGGATGACGTTCGAGAGAAGGTACCTGACACCACGGTGCCGGTACGTATACCCGGGCAAATTTTTGCTCGTGACTTTGCGCTTGAGGCCGCTCCACCTATTGCAGAGTCGGCGGGCGATGAAGCCGACAGTGCTCCAGCTGACAACGTGCCCAGTCAACCAGTAATCGTGGACATAGTGGCTGTTGATAAGGAGGAAGACGACACGTCTTCGAGTGCTAATGCCCCGGTGGACACTGCTGAAATGGTATCGTCAATTGCTGACAACACCGCCATGGCACCTTTTGAATCCAGTGATGCAACTGCTGTACCACTGCAATCGGAATCCTATCTCGCTGAACTACTTGCACCAGACCTCGCCTCTCACACAGCAGTGCCGGAAATAATGCCAGAGACAATGCTAGAGACTCGGCTTGAGCCTTCGCCACCTCCCATGGACGAGATCGTCGTGCCAGCCGAGCCCGATGCCCCAGAGCTTGCATCTGAGGAGGTAAGGGACGATGACGATACTGGCGTAGGCGCTACTCATGAGGAGACAGGAGATGATGAGGCCCATGAAGTCATAGCGGAAGCGGAAGCGGAGGATTCAAAGTCGGGTGTGGAGGTCTTCCAAGAGAGTGCAGACAATCCCGAAAATTCACTCCAAGAAGATGGGGTATCTCAAGTGCGCCTTGGCGGTACATAGATTGTTTATTGGTTGTGGCTCTGACTAACCTATCTGAGAGTCGACTTCGAATTCAACGTGCACATGTGTTATTTCATGCTGTACTACATGGGCTGGATTCGACGGTATTATTAAAAATGGGCGAAGAGGAAGCAAGCCATATTATCTAGACTCACGCCAGCAACGCTTGACATGAAAAAAATAACACACGGTCTAGACCCTCCATCTATCTTACACGAAGAAATACAAGGGATTAAACAATCTTGATCGCGGCAAAATTCCTAGTCAGGAGATTAAACACACTTTTAAAGAGGACCGCTACCAGGAAGTCGCACATCAAGACCCCGTTGATCAGTATGACCGCATGCTAACGCCCGGGGTCGCAATTTCCACCAGAAGTGTGTCGGTGTACATTCACGAGAAAGTCGTGCCAATACCCCGCCACTTACAGAATCTAAGGGGAGAGGCACTAGCACTGAATGAGAAGGAGCCCATCCGCGCTGTGCATCTGGTGGATGTACTGTGCTGGGCGTAGTACTGGCTCAAAACGTGTTGGATGATTGGCTATTGTGAGTGCTTGCAGATTGTCATCTCTATGCTGGGTATCATTTGTTCACGGTGATTGTATCAGTCTCCTCATGAGTTGCCACGGCGTCGGAAGAGTATGTGTGTATTGCGCCGCAGGCTTTCTCTAAGACAGATATGTACACCATCACTGATGCGTGCGCATCCTTTACAAGAGCTCATCGAAGAGTCAAATCTCACATTCTCGGCTACCTAATCACATGTGCATCTGTCGACGCCGGAAGTGGATCCTTCTAGAGTTGTGACATCCATCAGTCTCATCGTAGACATGAATTACATTGGACATACCTAGATTACTGACATGTCATGTTAAACATACAGGGTGCGCTTGCCAGTCTATTCCCTCAACATGTACTGTTTATAGACACTGAGACTGATGAAGGGATTGGTTTTTCTAGTTGTTGCAAGTCTTATGTAGCAGCCTCCACGACACCTCACTTCGTATGTTCCCCCATATCTGACGTGCCACGTATACTGAATCAGACTTCAAAGTCATAGATGCGCATGCTCATGTCAAGATAGTGCCAAAGAACTTGTCTACGGACAAGGAATCAGCTCTCATTTGGAAACATCAGTACGCTGTGCACAAATCTGCTAGATTGCCCCCGGTTGCTACTGGTAAGAATTTCTTGTTTGCGAGTCTTCGACCTAATAACTCAGATCAGGCGGTGGAGACAGTTACATTCAATGCAATGCTTACGTAGGATGAAGTTGCTGTTCCACATGTGCCGAACCTTCAGATGGAACATCACTGGCCATGAAGTCGAACTATTTTCAGCCTCAAGGCTGTACGCCTAGCTGTTCGTTGCTGTTGATACCATACACACTTGATTCCAGTATATATATGAGTTCCTTGCATCGCATTCTGGCATAGCCTAGTCGACTTGGTATACCTCTCCCTTTATCGTTCCATCGACATGGCAGCTCAGCCAGAACAGGCGGCAATTCAAGCAGCGTCAGATACGTGCGTCGCCGCTCACTATATACACATTGATTTTCGAGTTCATCGTTTGGTATCAGTATGGCTATCAATTACACTTCGATAGTTGCCCTCGGTGAGCCGTACGCTCGTGTGCGCAACCTAGCTAACGGCTTTGCGCTTAAAACAGTTCTCCTTTCCTACGACACCCTTCTGACAATCTCACATGAGATTGAATATGTCTGGAATAAAACGTTTAAACTGGGGACAGCCCTGTATTTTCTGGCGCGGTACTCCATGCTATTGTCTTTCTCGCTACAAATTTTTGGGGAATTTTCCAATTTCACATCACCTCAGGTCTGTTCCTGTTGACGACTAACGTTCATGCGCATAAATGACACATGATGTAGTAAGTTCAAGGGCAACCTTTGTAACGCCGAAATTCATACAAATTAGGGCATGTAATGGGATTGTTCACTTTGTGAATGCTGTCACCCTCCTCCCATCCGTCGGTATTCAAGGTGATATGACTTTTCCCTTGCCGTAATGCATCATTGACGACACTAATTATGCAGGGCTTCTCCTAGCGCAGGCATATGCGGTTAGCAATCGTAAGAGGGTGGTATTGGGTGTTCTCGGAGTTCTCGGAGGTTGCGCTATCACATCGATTCTGGTATGTGTACATGTCTGCATTTCTGTGGACAAGCGTGACAGACACTCATTATAGGCAATAGCAATCTTGGATGGATGTGACATCACTAGTGCACAACTCCACACTGTTAGAATGTGAGTATAGCATAGTCTCAAACGAACCGTGCTCAATGATTCAGCAGACGTAAGACCCGTGAAAGTGATATTTATTATGACGTGGTTGATTCTCTTTTAGTCGATGACGTCGACGTGATCGTGTTCATATTGTTTGACACGATTGTGATTGTTGTGACACTTGCCGGCACACTTGGAACGTGGAGAGTTTATCAACGATCAGCATGGAACAAGCGATGGCTGACACATTTACTGGCCCAGCATAGTAAGCCACTATTCACGTCACGGTAGAATTCTCACAGACAGACATAAATATCAGGTCTGATGAGATTCGGGTATTTCATCCGCTATCATCGCAAACGAATCCAGATTTGATTATTATCAGATTTGTGTTGATTCTCACTCTTGCTGACACGATCGTGCTATCGGTATGTCAATATATCCATTGCTACGCCATTGTTGATCGGATGACTAGGCCTTGAGGGTACATCACAAATTGGCATCTGCTGCTGTGCCGCTCCAACCTTTACTTCAACCCACACTTTCACCTGTACTTTCACAGATTCAGAACAGGTGAGTCGGAATACAGAATTTCAGACTTCTACTAAATATATGCAGCTTGTCAGCAATCATCATGTGCCGCTTCTACCTTGACCTCCAAAGGAGAAACGCACACCCTAACAGCACCACCTCCCGTGGTATCCCTACCAGCTCCCTTGGTAGTTTCCGTGCGGCCACGCACACCGTTCACGACGCTGTGATGGCAGAGTTTTCCGGTTCGCCCGTCGATGAGGGTGTTGGAACTGAAGCATCGCGGGACGGGGTCGACTCCAGAGTCGAATATGCCGGCAGAGACGGCAGAATTCAGATCTGGGAGGATTATATGCCGGCGACCCATATGCCAAGCACACCGTTGACCAAGCTATACTCACACCCTGAATGATTGAGAGGGTATCCAACAGCTGTGCGCTGCTTGTTCACCGATTATGTAGTCGCAATTCTTGGCCTGGAATGCAACGATGTATGGAACAGAACACTTGCTGTCAAGCCAGCACTCTTGTGCGGGTTAGATTTTAATCATGTGAAGCCTAGGCACTGAAGCATAGTAAGTTCGAAAGTCGGCCTAGGAAACATGAGGAAACCACACACATTAACAAGTCTCCACCACGACGATCCAGGGCTCGCTGAGAACCTTTTTGCTTATACTTTTCGGCTATGGAGACAATGGCCGCGAGTTTTTCCTGATGGCTCCACAGCCTTCCTTATTCTGTATTACGTTCTATCTCAGCAGCGCGCATCGCAGTCGGTTGCGGCCAAGCAGTATACGTCCATCACCGTCAAAACACTACAGCAGCTGTCTTTAGCAGCGGGAGGGCATATCCTACTGTAATCAGAGAAAGAAGCCTTCAAACAATGTCTCCCATGTCCTTAGCAAACATCCCAGGAGAATTAGCGTCATTGCGGAATTTGCTAAACTAATTGACGTCACAGTTGCCATCACCGTCGCCGAGTGGAGTGACTGGTGGGGCACTGCCTGAATTTGACTGTGCCGGTGAAGGTGTCGAAGAGGAAGCCTGAGGCTGGGCATCCGCACTATCAGCAAGGACACTAGTGGTGCCGCCTGACTTTGTTTATGTGGAGGTGATGGAAGGCTGGGGAGCACTGGGATGGGGCAAGACGCCACCTGACTCTGATGGTCTTGACTGAGACGTTGAAGGAGATAGTCACGACAACGTTCGAAGTTAGAATGTGTCACGCAACGTATCTCGAATGGACGTAAGCTTACCATAGGCTTCGTTCGACATGGTGAGTAGTCGCTCTCAATAGTGCTCTGGTGTGCAGACTCATATACTATGTAGATATGAGGGGCTTCCGATACTTTCATCTTGCGTATAGTTCAGCGCTAGCTGGATGTGGCAAGAGCAGGGTTTTCAGTCTAGCTGCCAGTGGATATGAGTGAACTCAAAACCAGCTACTCCTCATCAGCTTTCCTGACGCCAACTTTGAGGCTGGCAGCCCCATTACTGTTGACCATGAGTCATCAGAGGTAACTGTACATCTAAACCCCCTGCTGATACATGTGCCGTTTGCCCCTCCTCCAATGTGCGAGCTGTAAGATGCTTAACTGACTAGACTCGTCCGAGAATGGTGTCCGCATGCATGTACTGGGCGCCGGGTTCATCCTCTTTGATAATTGGGAAAGTGGCTTTGGATGCCGGTTTTAGGCGATTTTTTAAACCCGACTGGAATTGTGCAATAAGGAACTAAAATATTTACATTGTTTGCTCCTAGCATTATAACCTTTGACATCACCTGTTTAGGCACTACATCATCAGCTCGGCTATCCTGTCCGTGCATGCATGTCCACAATCTCAATCAACAGTCTCGATCACCCGCTTGCTGATAATCTATCTTACCCATAGTATCCATCTGAAGTATACATCTCTTTCAATTCTCTCATGATGATCTTCTGCACATGGCTCAAAAGTGTGGACTTGTCTCACACAACGTCAGCCCTAGGGTTGTGCTCTGCGGGTACAGATGGTAGCGGGTGCTTATACACGTTGAGGCCAGAGGTCCGGCCTTGTAATTGGCACATCCCGACTACAGGTCACGACCATCGACCTATCGTTCCCATTTAATGTGACAAGCCAGTGCAAGGCAAATTCTCAAGAAAGGGTGTGGGATTCTCAGTGCATGTTCTTCGATGGATAATGCGCAAATCCTAAGCGGTGCGGTATGTCTACGTGACCCTAAGTACCATGGGAGAACAGTCTCGTAGTTGTTGTATACGCACCGGCGGGAAGGTCTCCGTCAAGCTTGAATGAATAGACAGGCGAAGTCATACGGTGCCCATCAAGCCCTAATGAAGTACGGAAGAGACCTGCGAGGGCATTTCGCAGACCCTGCCAACGGCCATCCAAGCTTCACAACCATTATAAAGCAACCACATGTCATACAGAGAAACCCTCCTCCCACCTAGATAATAATCTTCTATCCATAAGGAACTGTAATTATGCCCCGCTTCCTACCCAGAATCATCCGGATGGCTTCATGAACTGAAGTCCCACTTCCCAGAAAAGGGGCAAATCCGATACTACATATGTACTCACGGATTATTTGACCAAGACACAACGGAAATGCGTAGTCCTGAGCTAGGGGGTAATCAAAGAGAGGGCCATCCATAATGCAGTTCTCGTCTATCCACTGCGTTCAGTGCCATGGAGAGCATGGAAGAGCATTGTAGCAATGTTGCGAGTGAAAATGCATATAACGCGGCCATCCTGCAACGGCCGTAATTGTGGCTTGTATCAAAGTGTTCGTCGTCGGCCAGAGCAATGTGCGATTGGCAATCAGCCAAAGACCGATCTCGGCCAGTGATAGTAACAACGGTGTGCCAGTTTTGCCTCTCTTGGACATACTGTTGGTCAGTGGGAGAAGCCTTTACTAGTCGCAAAGGCGCCGCACTCCGGTGCGGCGGACGCCGGCGGCGCCAAGCCAAGAGCAGACCGGAGTGTCTTGCAACCTCTAGGAAGAGATCATAGCTCTCTCCTCACTAATACGCTTGCCTCGATGCCAGTGAACTTTTGAAGCACGAGCCTCCTCGCCCACATGGACTTCTCAGAGGAGAAGATGGTGGCCTATTCACCCTGAAATTTCTAAGAGCCAGGGAGAAACAAAGACTTGGAGGTTCAAGGTGCTCATGAATTCAACATCATCAGACACGCAATTTAAAAACAGCAGCGGACACCTTATATGCACATGCTATGTATATGGGGGTCCATCAGCAGGGCTATACGTACGTGGCAGGGTGACAAGGGCCACAGGGGCCTCGAGCACTGGGGCCAGAGGTGGTCACTGGAGAGTAGTGTAGCTGCTCTCACAGATCCTCTGAACTACTACTCTCCGTCGACGAATTTTGAAAGCGTGAGAGGTTCAGAGACGTCCAGGACAATATTGATGCTCGAGACAGACGACCTTTCGGGCCATGCGCACCGGTGCACACGGGCAAACAAGGCCAGAGACGACCGCAGGGGGTACAATTGAACCGGAGACGTGAATTTGGTCAAGTCCTATAAGGAGTTTGGTGAGTTTTGCGATAGATCGGGCCTAAGTAAGCAGATCACCGGTGTTGACGTGTGGAGTATATTGACGTATGGCCCTGCACGGCGTTATGGATTAGGTGGCATTGCTTGCACCATGGGCTTATACCTCTTTCGTACACCAGTGACACCTCTTGTCCCTTTTCACGACCACCGGCAGAAGCATTGCGGGCGATGACTTCCACACAAGCAACTGGTTATGACTTCGCAGACCGGACTCCTGTCGTTGACGAGTTCGATCGTAATAGACTCTCAGGGGGGTCGGCCTATTTGCGGCGTGCTCGCACAGAGAGTGGTTTATCTGGCGACCTAATGAAGGCTGATTCCCAAGAAAAAAGTCATCCCACCTTGACGTCCAGGTGGGATCGCTGGATGGTGAATGATGGTGGAACATATATATTTTTCGCTGTGTGGATCTTTCTCCAAGTTCTTGTGGCTATCTTTGGTTTCGCAACCTACCAGCTCAGGGACAATTTCGACGACGCTCGTACGACGTTTGGTTTAACATATGGTAATTTTTGAGCCACATCACCCATCTGCATGTTTTGAGATGTTCTATAGCGATTTCACGCACAGCGGCACTCATTTTACACTTAGACGCCGCTCTCATTCTCATCCCCGTCTGTCGGGACTTCATTTCTGTCCTTCGCCGCACGCCGCTTAATCATTTCATCCCATTTGACAGGAGTGTATCCTTCCACATTGCGACAGCGTGGTCAATAGTCTTCTGGGCCGTCATCCATATCCTAGCCCATATAGCCAACTTTGCCAGGCTCTCCCAGTTGGCTCCCAACACGCAAACGGGAGGCAAGGCCTTCCTCACATTCCTTGGTGCCAACTTTTCCACAGGTCCTGGTGTTACTGGCTGGCTGATGACCATCTGCCTGGCAACCATGGTTTTCTTCTCGATGGAGAAGCAACGTCGAGTCAACTTTGAGCGCTTCTGGTACTCTCACCACCTGTTTATTGTGTTCTTCGTCTGCTGGCAACTTCACGGTATGTTTTGCATGATCAAGCCCGACAGACCTCCGTATTGCTCCTGGAACTCCATTGGTATATTTTGGGTGAGTCATTGCATGCTTTACAAATACCATTTTCTAAATCATCCCAGCGGTATTGGCTTGTCGGTGGCCTCATCTATGTGTACGGGCGCATCATGCGCGAAGTTCGCTCTCGCCACAGCACATTTATCTCGAAGGTCATCCAACATCCGGATAGTGTCATGGAGATTCACATTATAAAGGAGAAGACCCAGCCTCGCGCCGGCCAGTATATCCTTCTCTCTTGTCCTGAGATATCTTATTTCCAGTGGCACCCCTTCACACTCACCTCCGCCCCCGAAGAAGACTACATCTCAGTGCACATGCGGGTTGTAGGTGACTTCACCAGGGCATTGGCGACCGCAGTTGGTTGCAACTTTGACCCCAAAATTGACACGAGGAGCAACATCATCAGCTTGACGACGATGCCTCGTATAAATGGAGTGATGCCCCGATTGATGATTGATGGCCCATTCGGGAGTGCATCCGAAGACTGGTTGAACTACGAGACTGTGGTACTTGTGGGTGCGGGTATTGGTGTCACTCCTTTTGCATCGATTCTCAAATCTATCTGGTACCGTATGAACAAATTCAATGGTGCTAAACCCATACGACTTTCGAAGGCACGCGGACTTATTTCATATTTACGAGATGTTATTCATGACTGCGTTTGTAGGTCTATTTTACTTGGGTGATCCGCAATTTCACCACTGTAGAGTGGTTCCATTCGCTCCTCCAAGCACTCGAACAGCAGGACATTTACCATCAAATTGAAATCAACATCTATCTCACGGGCCAGATAGACGTGGATAATATAAACAACCTCATTTTGCACAATGTTAGATCGGAAAAGGATGCCATTACCTCCCTGCGGGCGCCCACCCAGTTTGGCAGACCGAATTGGGACCAGTTCTTCCGCACTGTCGCGAGTAGACACCCAGACACAGATATTGGTGTTTTCCTTTGTGGGCCACGAGGGCTGTGCAAGAGGTACATGGGTTCTTCTAATTGTTCAGAATCTGATCATATAACACTGCTGTAGTGTGCATGAGAAATGTAATCAGTACACTAACTCTAGCACGCGGTTCTTTTTCAGTAAAGGTGTGTCATTTGTGGTTGGGTGCTGCGACCATATCGTTTATCTCACTAACCTCCAACCCGCAGAAATCTTTTGATACAGGTCTCCAACGCCTTCCACAACGCGACGTGCGGTTGCGACCCCTGAGGATGCGTGTCGATGATTTGCCTTACGATGACTAGCTACAATGCCACCAGCCTTTTTGTATATTCCACATACCTATATTGTTTTCCCTGATAACCGTTGTATGACTATGACTTGTTTACAATATCATTATGTTTAACACTACTCGATTGAAGTCGTTGACTCAGTGTGTGGTCATCATAGTTTGTATACTTGGACTCGGTTCCCTCGGCATCACACATTATACACGAGAAGCATCGAGTCTAAGAATTCCACAATGCCTCCCGAATTTATATGCCATGCGCACCTCCAGCGCCACAGGTTCCAGCGCGAAACGGATCGCTAATTCGTAGTGCAGTTTCCCTAGTGTTGAAAAACACATTACAGGACGTCAACCGTAATTGGACGACACGGACTTCAAAATCCACCGTCAACTATATTAGTCGACACGGGTATAGCAGTCCGTTTTCCATTTTTTACACTGGCGGAGGCATATTTAAGGATGGTCGTCAGTTATTTCTCTTTTCCTCAGTCATATGTATTCCACATAGCGACTGAGGTGAGGAGCAGTGTTCTCTGTCTGTTCAGTATAGATTTAGTCATGTATTATGACGCCGTACAGATCATACTGCAAAAATACCTAGTGTTTTCTCAATGGATGTACGATTCAATATCCCATAGCATGGCATATTTTTCCGGAACGACTGTGTTTGGCCATTGCAACGATGAAAGATAATCATAGTGTGAATGTGGCTGGATTTGGCATTGTGCAAACTTGGGAATGAAATAACAGAACGCGAGGACTGGCATCGAGGGGTTCGGTAGTTCAGTTGGTGGAACGTCTGCTTAACACGCAGAAGGTCGTCGGTTCAAGTCCGGCCCGGATCAGTTGTTTTGCCATACATTCTATGAATGCAAGATCACCTTAGCGTTCATTGGTTTTTTGCATGCGAAGCCACCAGCCCTCTAAATAGTAGGACGCCATATACTCGAGACGATATAGTCGAGACATAGGTGTGTAGTAATAGTAGAATGTTTCTTGGCTGATGGAGCGTTGCTGTACGGTATCGAAGGTCATTAACCACAGCCAAGTCCCCATCACGACTGTCATACTCGGGTGTCATGACTGGGACTCGATACTACTCAAATAACGATGAAATGTCTTTGAGGTGACTATGATTTATCGTCATAGATCAGATAAACCTTCCCCACCACTGAAGAATAACGTTAATGCCCTGGGCCTCGACTAGAATGCATTCCGTACTTGTGGCACTGGTTAACTCTAGACAGGATTCCCTTGAAAGGAGAAATTTTAGATTTCTAGATTGACCACAAACCCCTTGGTAATCATCAAACTATCTGCAAACCGCCTTTCACAATGCTTGGATTAATACAGAGGGGTGTCCACCCAACTTACTGAAGGCCACATTAGAAATTTGGGTCAGTCTGCGGACATCAAGGTAGTATAGTTGTCGTACACTGTTGGGTACAACCTGAACAAGGGTGTGATCAGACTATTTGTTAAAAACTCCCGGACATTGGTCTTTCGCATTCTATTCGTGGGTGCTGTACCACTGCGTTACTTGCATGGTCTTTGTCGGTTATCTTTATAACGCAAGAATTCCACCAGGAATGACATGTTTGTGAAACGCTGGTGCGCAGACTGCGTTGAATGCCTGGTTTCTGTGCTGATAAGTGCTCATTGCTCTCAAGATAGGGTCGCAATCATCCACTGTCCACAGATAAATGAAGAACTAGGTTGCGAGACGATTCCGGGGATCCATCGTCACATATTAAGCTCTACCTTTATATCCCCCCCAGGTCCAAACCAATTGAGTCCTCGTGGAAAAAGCATTTTTGTGAGAATGACTGGGCCTCAGGCAGATCCAGCAAGTTTCGATGTTGAAATTCGGGTTGTTTTGTGGCCACACTAACATGTACGCTCAAATAAGTACTTAGATGTGATGGGTGGAACGCATCATCTTGTTTGCATGCATCGTTATTTAGCACCGAACAGTGATGTCAACTCTGTAAATAATACATCACATTCTCCTACTGACCCTGGAATCCACATTTAGCATCGGTGGGTTTGATTTTCATCGTGATCAAGCACGCACCTGTGAGTAGTATGGAGGCGAAACTGCGACACGTTGGTATGGAAACACGCACGTCGTTGGCCTGCTGAATCATGAGTGTTCGAATTAAAAGAGACTTTATCAAATACAGATGGTACTTACGTTCACTCTTTTCCGCCACACTGCCCCCGTCGCGTTTGCGTCGATCCACTAGCTGTCGATGCTGGCGAGGAGCTGCTGGAAATAACGCTACTTGAAGTAGTCTGGCTGCTGGTAGGGAAGAAGCCAGTAGAATGTGTAGGAGAACATGGGCCACCAGATCCAAATAAAGGTCCAGTTATGAACGTGGTTATGGGAGCCTGCTCAACATATACACCCGACCAGTACCAGTCTTCGGGAGCCGAATTGTTTCCGCCATTGGGAAGGCGAAGGACACCAATATGCCTGTAGGCCCAGGAAAAACGTCAGCGGAATGAAGAAAAGTATCGGTGACCCGAAGCGGTGCGGGATCGACATCCCTCGCCACCATGAAAGTGAAAAGGATATTAATCCACGTACCAATCTGCGGAGTTTGTTGATGGATTGGCCGCGACAGGTGGGACAATCTGGCTCAGATCCATGGAACCATTCGAGGCCCAAAGCCCAACAGTACTAGTGTTGAAGTTGATGTCATACGCACTATCACCGAAACAAGCATTAGGAGGACAAATGTAAGGGAAGGAAGAGCGAGACGAACAAGTTATACCAGTTATTCGGTTGCAAATGGGTACTCCACTTGGTGACGCCATCGATGTCCCAACGTAGAAGTAAATCAGTGGTGCCTGATTCGCCAGAGATGAGGCCGAATTTGAGTTCTGTGAAATGGCTCTCGAAGCTGCGTTAGCGATGCAAAGTGACAACGATGCAAGCGTGAAAAAGGTATGCAAACGGCAGTGAGTCTCAGTAAAAAATCATTTCAGACAAATAAACTCACAAAGCAATCTGGTGCTCAAATCCGGGATTAGGTGCATTCGTTATGCTGGTCATGAGCGAAAAATGGTAGAACAGGTGTCCTATGCCGAGATTAGTAGATGTCTGTGGTATAATCTCGGTACGCTCCATCGTCTGTCCATGCCAGAAGGATGTGCCGTCCTAGGCAGATGTCAGTTATCGTATACGTCATTACAAGCACGAGGGAAATGATATGACCTTACAATGGTGGTTTTAATTCCTTGGGCATCGGCAAGGTCAGCGGGATTCTTGTTGCTGGGCGACAGGGCGAGGTAGTTTGCCGTTGGGGACGATCCGTGGATGTACCATTGCCAGTCCCCAATTTCATTGGAGAATGACCCTGCCAAAAGAAGAGGACAATGTATAAGTTCAAATGGGTCCATGTTTGTAATTCGTGATACTTACATGCGTCAAAATCAGCGACTTTGCTGGATGCGTTGAAGAAACCGCTCCAAAGAACGGTGCCGCCACTCACAGACACGGCCCAGAGACACAGGGTCGCGATGATCCACTTCATACTGTTTTTAAAGACGGAGGGTGTGATATGGTGCCCATGAAATTGGCCCAATGATTTTATACAAATGCTAAGAGGCGTCCAGGGTTAGCCTCGGATCATTTCCAGTGCCTTAGAAGGTCTCATGAGGATATGCGATAATGGCCCGAAGCCAATGGAGAAACATATTGAGGTGGGTAATACTCGGTTTTTTGATCAAGTTAAGTTCCGAGAAAGACAACTAGCGGCAATACAAGTAAGGCAGTGTTAATTAAGATAGAATCCACTATTGAGGTACCGCCTGCCTTGCGTCTGACATTGCGTGTTAGTCATCATTAATGCAGCCACATGTACGACCTTGCCTATCTTGTCTCCATAATACACCATATACATACGTTAAGTTTCCACAGCCTGAGAACCTTTGATAGCCGAGGTGTCGAAGTCATGCGTGCTGCACACGATGCCATCGTAGCACTATTTGGGCACTACGCGACCCTCCATAACTACAGCAGTAGTGGGAGATTTCACTACCATCATTTTTTCACTTCGTAATCATTTAATGATGGAGGTGAGCGATGTCCACTACGGGTGTGCAGGGAAGGAAACACAAACACAATACAGCTGCACAATCAAACAGTCAAGACATTCAAAAGTTAATAGGGACCTGGCCATTACGACCCACCTGAGCCTCAGACTCCTGTGACTCATCAACATTAACGAGGAACCGCAGGCGAAATGTTGAAGTACTGAAAGGTAGACTAGTAGGTCGGATCGGGTAAGCGATGCAGAAAAGGATTACGATGTGTTGATGTGAGGAGGACACATTGCGTTGCCTATTATACTGCCCTGAAACAACACTCCCTTTGTCGGGCTGTTATTGCAGCCCGACATCACTACTGGAGAGGCATAAAGGTCGTGAGTGAGGCTGTACTGCCAATACTGGTGAGCCACTTACAGACGTTACATATACAAGGGATGATATGGTGTATAGCATCTCCGAACTAACAACCATCGATCGTATATTCAATTCACGCGCACACACATTTTACGTGACCACAAGCTGGGCATCATAGTAGCCCACTCATGCAGCACCTAGGTCGAACAATGGAGAGAGAAAAACTCTTAGTCCCTATGTTGTGCAATCAGACTCCAAATTTCTAGTGGGTTTGATCCAAGTAGGCTCCTGGTATAGATATATAGATATGATGCAAATGAGAGTTCTGTCTGACCATGCGGAAGTAAGATGTGATTTGGATTTGGATATGTATAGAACCGTGCGGGCGCTTTGCGGGTTCCAAAACGGAAGCGCGTTGGTTCCCTAAGCGGAGGTTCAAAATCGTGCCGCCACACCAAAGGCTTGTCCAATCCCAGCTTCTGTTGAAGCAGGCACGGCTATCTAAAACCAACTCAAGCCGACTTCATATACAAGCTACTCATATTAAACTGGAAATATTGTTGGACAGGAGCGCTTTAGCAGCTTACCGGTTTTCTGCAGACCTCGATGCCGACTTCATCCTCAGAGCTGGACCTACATTCTGAGATTCACTCACCGTCGCATACTCATGCACCTTCACTATTGTCCTCGCTTGGCATCTCCTCAGTCCCACATCCAGATGAAATACACCAGGAAATAGAGGAGAGCTTGTTGCTGCCGAAAGATCGATTGCCAGAGCACTGGCTACCTACTTATCAGATGTGCGCATTTTGGTCTGGTTAAAAAACTTTTTCATTTAACCTTATAACAGCTATTGGGATGAAGACACCGACATTCATACCCTGTTACCACTTGCACCAGTAGCGGCGCCCACGAAAGTTGATTTCGTGCGCACTGGTCTTGACGGACGTGTCACCGGTTATTCTGAGGTGCGTTCCAAATACCGCCATTACTGTTGTGTATTTTGATTTTCAATTGCAGGTTCGCGTTCCTAAAGCCTCCACGGGCCTCACTTCAACGTCTCTCAGCCGCCTCCCAGCTGCTGCACGTGCTTTTGTGCGTGGCAAATCAGGAAACTCCCCTTTCCTTCCAGGAGGATTGGATAATATTGTTGAGCCGCGGGGTGTGAATGGGGAGGGCTCATCGAAAGCTATCGGGAACGCTGCAGAACGGCATGAAAAATGGCTCTCTGTTGCCCCTGGACTGTCTCGAGGTCTCCGTCTCCCGGGAAAGGGGGAGACTGATGGTGAAACTCTTGAAGGTGAAGATGTGCATGACAATATCTTTACTTCCGAGACCCCGGACTCCAGCCACCTGGCAACAGTGGTGGTAGGTTTTTGTTATACCGTAGTAAGATAAAGAGATCAGTACTTACGCCTTTCGATATGTGCTTTTTTTTTGGTCAGCTCTCGAGTCCAGCTACCAATGGGTCTCGACACGAAGGTCCCTCTACGAAAGGCGACATCGATGACCTTCTCCCATTATCGGTCTGCTTGTTATGTCTATTATATTCTTATCTTACACTGTTTGATAGAAAACGTATCTTGCTCCAACGACTAATTCTCGTCTTTTGCGGCCCCAACTGCAGCATCATATCCAAAAACGTGATTGGGCACACGTTGTCGATATCACGCGGCCTATGCCAGAATATGACCTATTGAAGGAGGGAGGTGGGCTTGCTAAAGATGTAAGCGCTTGGATCAATTCAGTGTTAACCCGAGCTCATTTAACACCCATTTTTTTCATCATCGCATGAATCTCATTTGTCACACCGATAATCACTTAATCGTATACGAAATATACTTATAGTATCCGTTCACCCTTGATCCTTTCCAGAAAGCAGCAGTCACACATCTTGAACGTGGTGAATCTGTCTTCGTTGCTGCGCACACATCCGCAGGGAAAACAGTTGTCGCAGAGTACGCAATTGCCCTCGCAGGCAGGCATGTAACTAGGTATGTTAATTACGCTCTAGTGACGCTCAACTGTCCACAAAGTGTATCAAACATCATGAAATTTAATCGAGGATGGTGCTGACTCGGAACGTTAGGACCATTTATACCTCCCCTATCAAGGCGCTTTCAAACCAAAAATTCAGGGATTTCAAGACAACGTTTGGCGCCGCTAATGTAGGCATTTTGACGGGGGACGTACAGGTAAGTGAACGCTTTTCTTCCATTGTGTGTGCTTCACGACATGGTTTGTATTAACTTGCACCTCTTCAACAACAGATAAACCCTGAAGCACCGTGCCTCATCATGACCACAGAAATATTGCGAAGTATGCTGTACAAGGGAGCAGATTTGATCAGAGATGTTGAGTGGGTTGTATTTGATGAAGTGCATTATGTCAGTGACGCAGAGGTAGGTGTACTGCATACAACTATTCCATGGGCACGTTGCAATTGACCATCACGCGACGCACAGCGAGGGGTTGTATGGGAAGAAGTAATCATTATGCTTCCGGAGCATGTGAACGTAATTTTACTTTCAGCGACCATTCCAAATACCAAAGAGTTCGCTGATTGGGTTGGGTGAGCTGCGCCTCGGGATATTAATATTCGATGGATTCACGTGTATGGATTCACACTCACAGTCGTACCAAGAAGAAGGACATTTATGTGATATCCACCCCCAAACGGCCTGTGCCTCTTGAACATTACCTTTATGCTGGTAGGGAGACGTTCAAAATTGTCAATTCAAAGGCGGAATTTTTGACTCAGGGGTGCGTTAATACCTCTGTGATAACGGACTGACAATGGTGTTCATATTGAGAAGATACAAGGATGCGGGAGAGGCTTTACGTAGGAAGCAGGACAAAGAGCGTGAGGCAGCGGGGTTATCTCCTGTGGTCCGGTTGGGGGCACGGGGCACCACAATTCAACGTGGCGGCACACAACGCGGAGGACCCGGAAATCAACGAGGTCAGCGTGGTGGCGCTCCAGCCCGAGGCAACTACACATTTCGCGGAGGTGGGAGTGTGGGGAATACACGATCTTTTCACCATCAGCAAGACAAGAGCTTGTTTGTTCATCTGCTGGGACATCTGCGCAAGAAGGATCTCCTCCCGACTGTGGTGTTTACCTTCTCTAAGAAACGCTGCGAGGAACAGGCAGCAACTCTCGCTAATGCCGACTTGTGTACGAGTGTGGAGAAAAGCGAGGTTCATGTGGCCTTGGAGAGAGCGTTGGGGAGATTGTCTCGTAAGTATATGTATTTCATAAAGACCATTAACGGGGGAGTGAAGATGCGCATGATTGCCCAATAATGTACTAACACATTTATCGCAGTCTCTGACAGGAAGTTGCCACAGATCGGAAGGATGCGGGACTTGCTGACCCGGGGGATTGGCGTGCATCATGGTGGCCTGTTGCCCATTGTTAAAGAGGCACGGCAGTTTTAAGCACTATTTTGGACCTTTCTGACTTCACAATATCGTCAGGTGGTGGAGATCCTCTTTGCAAGGGGACTTGTCAAAATTCTGTTCGCCACCGAGACGTTCGCAATGGTAGGTCAAATGCTCTTCAAAACCCATTCTCTTTATCACGTATATGTAGGGCGTGAACATGCCGGCACGATGTGTGGTATTCTCGGGGACCCGTAAACACGATGGTCATAGTTTTAGGGATATTCTTCCAGGAGAATATACTCAGATGTCTGGTCGTGCTGGGCGTCGAGGGTTAGATGTTACTGGAGTCGTGATTATTGTGGTCGGGGATGAACTTCCAGATGTAAGATACACACCACAGTGCATCTCCATTTTGACATCGACAACCTCCTTTCTACGTCAGACCCCTACACTCCACAAGATGATGCTTGGAACCCCATCACGCCTACAATCGCAATTTCGACTGACATATAATATGATCTTGAACCTCTTGCGCGTCGAGGCTTTACGAGTTGAAGAAATGATCAAGCGGAGTTTCTCTGAGAACGCCTCTCAAAGGTTGCTTCCAGATCAGCAGAAGAAGGTCGTCGAGGTAGGCTCTAAGCTGCAATAATTCTTAGTTCTTTGGATGACCGTGGTATGGTGTAGAGTGAGAAGACATTGTTCACCCTTGCCAAGCTCAACTGTGACGTCTGTTTGCCGATGATTGAGGATTTCTATGACACCTCCAATGAAATTAATCACCTCAATCAGCATATCCTTGGGCTTGCTTCCAATCATCCCCAAGGATTGAAATCGCTCTCATCGGGTCGTGTTGTGATCCTCAGAGACGGGGTATGTCTGCCATTTTATTCTTAGTTAAAACCCTAGTACGCATATCTCGACCCCTCCTCTCGCTGCAGCACTTCTCTTCAAACGCAGGAGTTTGGCTCAAAGCCGCGCCGTTCCAAACATCGGCGGCCGGAGTCTTAGATCATGTGAAGCATTATTTTGTGCTTGCTTTGGTCACCGCTGAGACAAAGGCTCATGCTCAAGGTGAAATTACGCTAGCAACACCTTTCCTGACTAACTGGTACAACAGATGTAAATGCTGAGGCTGTTCCACCGTGGTGGCCTCCGACGCCCGAATCATTACTCGTTGATAACGGCGTGTATGAGCTAGTTACTGTGCCACTGACTAGCGTTAGTCTCGTAACTAATAGAACGATCAAAGTACATAATTTCGTCTCTTGAAGTCATCAAATTTACTGACTTCTGTTTCTTCTGTTTACGTTTTCAGGTTGATGTCACCGCTATTGTAGACCAACATCGGATAGCACCCATGCGGGATGCAGTTTACCAGCTTAATACTCTAGCACAGGAATGGGTGCAGGCGGAAAGCACCCATGTCCCCGAAGTTGATTGGGGTCGTATGCGGCAGCTTGAGTTTCAAGAGACGTTGACAAGTCGCAATGCATTAGCGCAAAGTCTACAAAACAACCCGTGTTTGCGATGCCCCGACTTTGAGGATCACGTATGTCCATTGCTTGTCTCTCCCTCCTCTTCCTGACGAGATGCTGATTTAGTATCGCATTCTGCACGGAGAGAAAATCCTTCGAGAGAATATCGCCGCACTTAAAATGGCAATTTCGAACCAAAATTTGGAACTGCTCCCAGATTATGAGCAACGCATAGAAGTGCTGAAGGACCTGAAATTCATCGATGAGAATTCAACGGTGCTGCTCAAAGGCCGTGTCGCATGCGAAGTACGCTTCATTTCCCCATCGCATCGTCTCAAATGTGTCATTGTCGTGGTGATTGCCTTGACAGATCAACTCTGCCCATGAACTGATCCTTACAGAGCTTATTCTTGAAAATACACTGGCAGCTTATGAGCCGGAAGAAGTTGTCGCACTTATATCTTGCTTTGTCTTTCAAGAAAAGACCAATGTTGAGCCTGTGATACCACCGAAACTGCAAGCCGGTCGGGAAGCTATAGAGGCCATCGTGGAGAAGGTGGGCGCTGTGCAGCTTAAGAGGAGCGTGGGGGAAGAATTGGCTGCCAGAATCAAGTTTGGTCTGGTTGAGGTCGTCTATGAGTGGGCTAAAGGCATGGTGGGTGGTGTATCAACAATTCATGATGGACATGGTCTCGCTAATATGGTGCTTCTGGCAGCCGTTCGAGCAAATAACAGCCTTGACGGATGTCGCAGAAGGTACGATTGTGCGAGTCATCACGCGTCTTGATGAGACGTGCCGTGAAATCAGGGATGCTGCGCGTGTCATTGGAGATGCAGACCTTTTCAAGAAAATGGAGGAGGCTCAGATCAAGATTAAGCGCGATAGTGAGCGTCGTCGTATTCTCCTCTGAAGTTTAACACAGCTAAAACATGATGACACTATCCAGTTGTGTTTGCCGCGAGTTTGTATTTCTGAAGTTTTGTTGTAACATCGCGACGCTCTCGTCTGTCAGGGCTATTATGCTGTACGTAAGTTTGTAGATTCATAAGGGTACACTATCTATAGGAAATCCAATTAATAGGATACAATATATTAGCCCATTGACATCATGACCAGAACGCCCAGTAATACATGTATCATTACTTCCGCGTATATTCTCTTTCACAAGGTGTGGCAGATCATGTCATAGCAACCCAACAGAGAATCTAGTCGGAGAAGGCTACGAAATGCCACGTCACCATCCGACATCGAACAAGTCAACGCTCTTGGGATACTCTTGTCTTCAAAAAAGCAAACAACCGAAGCCAACAGGGGAGTGTGAGCTTGTAATGCACGCGGCGCCAGGATTCGGACATTCATGATGACCTAGAAGTCTAACTGAAGGGTGAATGAACACCCCTTCCTCATACCGGCCTATTACACGAACGCTTGCAAGCAACAGGACCCTCGCCTCGTTCCCATTGGTCATGAAAGTGTTGAATTTCGCAGTGGTAAGACCTTTCTTGTTCTATTGCGCTGAACCACATGAAAGTAAAGACGTATAGGGCCTGATGGAGGTCATCAGAGAGGACAGATTTCATAGAAAAAAAGCGGACTCGGAGTCAAGCATCGCACAATGTAAATTTTCAAGTGATGCGCCACTGACAACTGGTGGGACCCTTAATCCCACTACTTTTCAAACGGAAGCGAAGAGAATAGGGAAAGTCAGCGGGACTTCGACACAGTAAAGGAAAACGTAGTCTCCTCAAAGTGCAAAGGATTTTGTATCTCCGATCGCTGACGTAACAGAATATCGTGTCCAGCATTCCACCACTGACGATGGCAAAGAAGAAGAATAAGATCGTAAGCCTTCCATTTCATTCTCTTTTTCATCGCAATTCAAACTATAGTGGCACTTCTAGGTCGTCCGGCCATGGTGCTGGTATTGTGAGCGGGAGTTTGAAGATGAAAAGGGTACGCATTACAACATGTAATCCTGCTAAACTGTTTCATCTAGACATGTCCTTCGGCAGTGTTGATGCAGCACCAGAAGGCGAAACACTTCAAGTGTAATCAATGCCCGCGCAGACTCAACACGGCTGGTGGACTGGCTGTGCATATCCAGCAAGTGCATAAACTTGACCCAGACCAGTGCGTATGCGTCGTTTAGTTCATGCTTAATACTACCATTGTCCCTGTAGATTACCACGCATCGAAAATGCTTTGCCAGGCCGCGATGGCTACGAAGTCGAGATCTTTGGCATGGAGGGCATTCCCGCCCCTGACGTAGCAGACTATAAACGTCGCAAGGAGCAAGAGCTTGGCCTGCCTGCAGGCTCTATTTCTGGATCTGGGAAGGGTTTGCCACAGAACAAGCGTCCCCGTATCGAAAATCGCGTGCTCTCGGAGGAGGAGCTGCGTGCACAACTTGAAGCACACAAAGCGCTCATGGGAGGTGGAGATGCGGCTCCGGCGCCTGCGCCGGCACATGGAGGCGCAGTATACAATGCTGCTCCACAAACGTATGCGACGCCAGCTGCTCCACCCTTCCCGCCTGGTATGATGCCTCCTCCACCAGGCCCTGGCCCTTTCCCAGGCGGCCCTCCTCCGCCTGGCTTTGCTGGTCAACCCACCTTCCCTCCCTTCCCTCCTGGTGCAGGATTTCCCCCAGGGTACGTGGAAGGATTCATTTTGCTTAATGCTTCATCTGCTTACCCTTCATGAAGGCCACCTCCCCCTGGATTTCCCTTTCCGCCTCCTGGTCTTCTGCGTCCTGGTCAAGGCCCGCCGCCTCCAGGTCCTCCTGGCGCACCATTCTCTCCAGGGGGTGGCCCGCCCTTGCCACCTGGAGTCTCCGCATCCCCGCCAGCTCCCGGCACCACCCCACCAGCTCATCAAGCTGATCAGCCTCCTACTTCCAGTACTACCGCGCAGCCTCCTGCTGTAACTTTAAATGCCACATCCGGTACTCTGCAGACCCAAGCAAATGCTGCTCTGCCATCTCTGCGTGCACGCACCCCTCTCCCGCCAAATCCGCCCCAGACCAATCCGGCGTTGAAGGCGGGGACAGTACTTGTATGGCAAGACGCGAATTATTCACCGGCAAGTTGTTTCCGAATGCGATGCAGGTCCCTCTATGCTGACGTCATGTTATAGAATGAAAAGCGCGCACAGGACCCTCAATATCGCTATGTGCTCCAACCAGGTGATGAGCCGATGATGGCAAAAATGGACGGACCAAGGGGGACGAAAAGAGCGAGAGCGGAAGACTTCTTGTAATCGGGCTGGACACGGGTATATGGTAGTGACTTCGTGATGAACATCGGATGCGGCTGGGAAGATTGAGATGCGAGCGTCGGCACGTGTGGAGTCTAAAAGACTGAGTTACCCCGATGCTTTGTGCGTCTCTTCGGTGGTACCAGCACTGCTGAGTGCATGCGGTCCCAGATATCCACCTCGTACATACTACTGTACTCATAAATGCGTTGTGCTTGTGGCAATGATGGAATCGTGTTGTCTCCTTGCAAATGGACTGCTTGTCCGCGAGTGCTCACGCTTGGTACTTTGATTTCGGTCGTTTTGTCAATCTTTTTCCTGATGTAGTGAGACCATGTTGAGGGCCATTTGCGTGCAGACGATTTTCCATGCAGTTGATCGGTTTGTTCGGAGTCAACTTGGAATAGTTCAATGCATACCTATGAAACTTCAAGTTTAAACGCACCGCCTTCTCTGCAGCATGCAAGTATGCATCTTCCTGAAACAATATTCAATCTCCTGGCCTCATTGCTAAATTTGAGCGGTGGTCAATCACGTATTGTATTGTGGTAGTCAAAGGAGCACGGATGGCATCAGGATTGTGACTTCGCGTGACGTCCGCCTTACCCCCACATTCTGGAAATGCCCTCAAAGGTACGCGCCCTCAAACGCATAGCGTACAATTAACGTGTCTTTCAGTAGCAAGACCTCGCGACGCGAGCTGCAGCGCTCGAAGCTGAGATTGCAAAGCTACAGAGAGAACTCGGCGAGTATGTGCGTGTCCACCCACTCCTCCCACATTTCTCAGTTGGAAGGATGTAGATGTAACGATGCGGAGAAAATTGTCAACGATCATATTAAACTGCTGCATCGATATAACGAGACAAAGGATGCTACCCAGGTGTGCCCCACTTTCCGACATATGCATCTTACACTAGAGTTAGAGGCTTATCTGTGAATGATGCGGAGCAGCTTTTGATTGGAAAGGTGTGTTCTTCGCGAACCATATTTCTTGTTTTTGTTAATGAGGTGATCTCGGCAGCTTGCGGCCTTTCGACAGATCACAGTCAGGGAGTTGCATGAAGACTATGGGCTTACGAATGCCGATTGAATGATTGTGCACTTAGTGGAACTCAATGCCCAAAGAGAGTAGGGTGGAGACAGGAATACAGGAGGAGACATTGTACGGGAAAGCAATTTGTCATGTCGACGCACTCATGTTCATAGAAGGAAGGGTTCTACTCTCAATGACATCCGTTTGGAGTTGGAGGCACAAATTATGTATTCCATCAGTCAGTGTGTGCAGTGGTGAGTTGCAAGGCATGAAAAAACTAAGAGATATGATATGCCGAGCAGGACCTTCGTAGCATCCCATGATGAGTGATTACGGAAGAGAAAAGTTGAGTTGCTTTATGTAGCCTTCGAACACTTATTGTAATGACTGATCTTTTCTTAGTTCAGGTATCAACGACTGGTGTTTAGGTCTTGGATATATGATCATAGTACAACCCTCTCCCCGTCGAACTGACGCCAAGATGCCTTCAGCACTATTCCATTCATACACTTTGTAACACAGTCGATAGGATCGATAGGACAATTTTAAGCACGATTTTTGCGCGGGTGACTCGCAAACTCACCTATCAAAACGACCATGCATTTTATTCACAACGTTTGAACATCGACTGTACATCACGGAAAGCAACGCGGGCTTTGTCAAAGGTAAGCCAATTGGTTCTATTGATCTTCGTTGCTTCTACGGTAATCTGTTACCGATTAGAATTGGGTGACAATGTGACACCTTCAATGAATTACTTCTTTGCCACGATCATATATACCACAAAGCCACGAGACTAACATGCGTGAATACGCGACTCAAGCTCGTGCTTTCGAACCTTGTCGACGTTGGCGATGTCTACAGCTTTATCAGGCAGTGCGACAGGGAAAACGACACAGACTTTCCTCACAGCACTCGTCAGCAACAGTATCCTGCTCGCCATTGAAGTTATTGCTTTTGTTTTCCTAAAGAATAGACTAAGTAGAATCTACACTCCGAGGGTATACCTACCTCCTCCGGAGTCAGTCAAGACACTATTTCACTGCTCTGCGCTGATGATCATACTCCAGAAAACGCGCGGAGCAACTCCCCGATGGCCCTTGGAAGTGGCCATTGGCTGTAATTATAACACCACCAGAAGACGTAGTACGCACCATAATTTATTTTCTTTTTTATTTGTATTTTTTTTTCGTTTGGTGCGAATGACACCTCAACCAGATACGCAAGAATGGGCTAGATGCCTATATGTTCCTCCGCACCTTAAGACTCTTGATCCTTATCTTTGGTGCTTTTACCATAGTTACATGGGCTGTGCTCTTACCGATGAACGCAGTCGGTGTGAAAGGGGGTGCAGCTGACGGACTGAATCGATTGAGCTGGGGGAAGTAAGTGCAATTACTTAACCACACTGTTAGTCTAACTTACAAATTAGTATACCCGCGAACAATTTCAAACGTTATGCCGCACACGTTATTGTAGTCTACCTGACAACATGTGAGTTGCTGAAAACATATATACGTTGACTTTACAGATGCTTCCCTCAGTCTGGGTATTATATCTCATTCGCCTCGAATTTATTCACTACACCCAAATGCGTCAAGGTTATCTTGCATCCAAATCCCATTCACACATCCCAAAGGCGAGAACGGTCCTGATTACGGCTATACCTCACGAGATGTGCACAGAGAGGGAGCTTCGAATATGGGGATCTTTCATTCCTGGAGGCATACAAAACATTTGGATATACCGGGATACAAGAGTTGGCAACTGTCTATTCAAGGTTACTTTCACTCACATGGTTGCAGGAGCTTAATAAGGCATACGAAGAACGTCTAAAGGCTTGCGAACAGCTCGAGGCCACTGTGTCTAAACTTCTGCGACTTGCAGTGCTGGAATGGCGAAATAGACGTCAAATGCACAATGCAGAAGAACTCTATCTGTACACACAGGGGCCGAGGTCTCTAGAAGGCGTGGAGGTGGGCGCTGTGACAACACTATCCGACTATGCGGTTCATTTTTTTCTATTTTGTAGTCCCGAACTGGAGTCACTTCCGACCTCGAAGGAGGTTCTACATATTTTTCTCAGCTGCCGGACCCTAGAACGTTGTTGAGTGACTTGGTTCCACGCTCTAAGAGGCCCAGGCACCGACTGGGATTCCTTGGTCTGTGGGGCCGGAAAGTTGACACTTTCAAGCATTACAAGGTACCATATCGATCATTGTCAGGATGAACATCAAATTGACATTCTACATATATCTATGTACCTAGCATGAGATTTCACGACTCAATACCACCATCGATATTCTTCGCAGGCGGAAAAATGAAGCAAAGCCTCTAGGCAGCGCGTTCATTCAATGTAATCTACAGATGGGAGCACATGTTTTGGCGCAATGCGTCTCACATCATAATGTATGTTTCATTATTTCGAGTTGGTGTTCAATCTGTACCCATGTTATGGTTGTTATAGCCCATGAAGATGTATTACAAATGGATACAAGTCACTCCTAAGGACGTTATTTGGGCAAATATTGACGTGAGTGGCTTCCTCCTGCCTGCTGCATAGCTGACCTTTTTCATAGGACGGCGTTTATGAAGTCCGACTTCGTTATGTCACATCATGGCTGGCAAGTATTGGGTTGACTATCCTATGGTTTTTCCCTGTCAGTTTTGTCGGGCTTCTTAGCAATATCAGTCAGCTGTGCTCAAAAGTCAGGTTAGTTCGCGATGATCTTCAACATATGCAGAGTGCCTCACTAGTTTGTGAACAGATGGCTTGATTGGATCTGCCGTGCCCCTACGCCTGTTCCCGGCGTCCTTCAAGGAATTTTGTCACCCTTGATTCTTGCGATCTCGTTCACGATTTTACCCTGTATTTTGAGAGGTGTGTGAATTCTTGGTAAATGCAATTTCATTTGCGGATGTTGTGGATTTCAGCTTTGGCCTGGTACGAAAATATCCCACTCTACTCTCTTCTTTCGATCAGTGTGTACAAAAGATATTATCCGTTCTTGGTTGTGTACGTTCATCAGTCTTCACGACGTCGTTGGCGAAACTCAGGCCTGTATTAGACATGGTTTTTTGGTGGTAACGCTGAGCTCAGGCCTCACTGCGACCGCCTCAGATGTGAGCAGATCACATTCTTTGCCAAACTTATTATTTCAGTAATTTCTGGCAATTCATCAGATTATAAATTCCCCTACTAGGACAGTGTCTCAGCTCGCTTCACATCTACCCGATGCCAGTGTTTTCTTCCTGACCTGGACAGGTGCGCTACATCGTGACTCAATCTATACATCTGGACTATTCATGGTCATACCTTTAGTAACACAGGGATTAACGGGCGCAGGCGGTGCACTTCTTCAAGCCACGACACTATTCGTGCATTGCATGAAGAAGTGGTTCTTCGGGCGTACACCTCGACAAGCATATACCGTTACATTTTTGATGCCTTCGGTATGTACTGCGAACAAAGAGAAGAGTTACATCACACCAGGCGTCGTTGTCACAGGCAGAGTTCGGAGCAGTTTTGGCACAGATGTCTCTTCTAGCTACAATTGGCTTTGCATACAGTATCTTATCCCCCATTATCAACGGACTAGCTACCCTAGCGTTTGCTCTCTTTTACTTTGCTTGGAAATTTCGTAAGTAGCGGAACATCAAAGACTTGATACCTGGGTTGACTAGTAGGATAGTTCTCAATTGGGTTTTCGATCAGCCTGATGAGCAGGAGAGCGGAGGACTCTATGTAAGTGATTCAATAATGTAAAGCAGCTTCTGATACATTTAATAGTTTCCCGTTGTCCTTCAATCGCTATGTAAGTACAATGGGTTTCTTCGGTTACTTTTCGACTAAGTCTTCCCACAGTTGTTGGTTTATATATCGAGCATGTTTGTCTCGGAGCGCTCTTTTTTTTGAAAGCTCCTGGTAGCCATTTCTTTTTGGCGCTTGGCGTCCTGATGGTTATTCTCCTAGCGATAACCGTTGGCACCCAGTTGTTTTTCAAGCAAGCATTCGATCGTTCGTACACTCAGTGTTTCCATACAAATAAGCCAGGTGTGCTGAGGCAAACTCCAGCACTCTCTGAGTATTTACCCATGTCTCTTGCTACCAAAAGGATGCAAGCCAGGGTCGAGCGGCAGCTGCACCGACGCGAGGAGAAGAGTGAATACGAGGAAGAAGAGTTTGATCTTTTCAATCGCGACTGTGAGTAAATGACTAAGTAGATAATTTGGTATATTCATGTATGAATTACTTCATCAGACATTCGATCGATGGTTCGACGGCGAATACTAAACCCTACACCAAAATTCAAACCTAGACCCTCGCCTCCAAAACCCGCGAGTCATTATTTAGAGGTACCACGAGAAGCCTCAGGCTCTGGTTTGCATCATACTCATTCTCACTCCTCGGTGCATGGGCATCGCCCATCTCACACCCATGGGTCTCATGTGTCGCACTCATCACGATCGCAGCCATCTCCTAGGAATCCACTTCATGCACCGACTTCTTCTGTCTTCGATGGCGAGGAGTCCGAGGAAGATTCAGACTGGGATTTTGACGATTATGGGTTCGACCACCCCTCGAGCTATGCAGAGCAGCCGTGGATTTGGCTCCCGAGGGATGAGTTGGGGATAAGTGAGATGCTGGTCACGGAGTTGAGAGAAGGCGGGGTTGATGCGAGCGATAGAGGATCATTTATGGACCCCTACGGGAACGTGGAGGTGACGAGGAACCCTCCAGATGAGGCTTGGACGGGGGGACATGATGCATGAGTTGATTATCTGTTTTGGCTCGTTATGCGGCACGTGCGAGTGTCAGTATCTTTGTTTTAACTAGATATTTTTCTTACTACTAGGACTATTCGACGAGGATGATATTCAGGAGCGGTGTACAGTGCCCACTGACCACACCATGAAGTCAATGTCGAAACTAATGGACACGGGTTATGGTTTACTACATGTAAATCGTATAAACTGAGCTCCTTTTTTGGGTATCAGGTTGCGCGATGTGGCCTTATATTCAATGAAGTCCGCTTCAGAGTATTACAATAAGATGTCGAGTCTTGCTGGTCCAAGTTGTGCTGTCTTGTTGTTCAGAAAATTACTCAGCAATTGTTTGTATAGAGTCCGTGACCAGATCAGTGTGCCGTGCGGGTTGTTTAGGTTGTTGAGAATTTTGGATGTATACAGGTTTGCAAGCACTCAACCTGAGAGGTGTCTTTACGATAGCGTCGACTACAAGTAGGTTGGTAGGTTCACACTCGGACCTCTTCAATTAGACGTGTTGTTGTAATAGTTTGACCATATATAGGGGATTATAACAGAATAGTGTTACAACAGGGGAGAACAAGAGTCGCTATGTACGCTGGCAACTTGATTTCAAGTAAAATATACCTGCACACTGATACACGAAAATTAAAGTAACTAGTGTAGGAGTTAATTGGAAGGGGATGGGGTACCATAAAAATATTGAACCCTCCTATTACAGTAGGAAAAGTGATGACAGTATCTCCTCTCGAAACTGCATAGCCCCCATTGAATCCATGGATGGAGCCGAGGCAGTGATATAGAGCCCGATGCCGGAAAAAAAATGGCCGGACCTTTATTCGAATCCCCCCCCAGCCTTTCGAGCTAATAATAATAGCCGGAATCGACGAGTTTTCAGCGGATCAGGAGGGGAGGTGATCGTGAAGGCTTTGTTGATCATAAAGGGATTTAAAGAACGCCAGATTTTGTGAGAGACGGATTATGTGTATTTAGGGTTCGTCGAGGACTAGGTTTTTCTCGACCCGGGGTGTGTAGTGCCCACAGTACCGGCAAACCCGTACGACGACTGTAAGGACGCGAACGCAGCCGCGTAGTCCTTGGTAGTAGTCGAAGTCGTCGAGGTATTAAGAGTGGTGGAAGATGATGTTGTCGAGTTGGTTGTGGTAGAGTTTTTCGATGAACGTGACGGCTTTGAGGATGAGCCGTTGAGTTTGTTTAATTTAGACCACATGATTTGTGAGTTAGGAGTGTCTGTCTGTATGGCTGACTGAGGTTGTCAATGGTATGTGAAGTGACTCCAATGTCGATTGACCGAGTCGTCTTATATACGTGATTTATCGTCCTTGTTTATGTTGCGTGACTCACAGCAGGCACCTGGGCGCGCACATAGTCTAAGTGACTCAGGTCGAGCGTTCTACGGCACCGCTACTGTGCACAGCGCTCTATAGACGCCGTGACTCCGGTGCACAGTATATCCATATTAGGAAAAACAGCGCAGCCCTTATCAGTGCTTTCGATGGCCACAGTGCACGCGGATCTCGAACAAGGAGTGAGCGCTTGAGCGATCCCGCTCTGGTTCTGCTGCGGCTCCGAGCGGTAATGTTGATGATAGCGGTCCACACACGCCTATAATGTGCCATTTAGTTGCCGTAGGACGTGTCGCGAGTAACCGTTAGGCATTCCAAGTAGTTACATGTCGCAAAACTCTGCGGACTAGCATTAGATAACAACTAAGCAAGGGGCTAGGTGACCTGATGTTAAAACTTAATGTCACATCCGATCTAACTCCGGATCATCCATCCGCCACATCGAGTCCGAGAAGACTCGGATTCGTATTCCGACGAACGCGGGTTTGATGATCCCTCGAGCTATGCAGAGCAACCGCGGATTTGGCTCTCGATGGGTGAATCGGGATAAGCGAGATGCCGGTCGTGTTTGAGAGGCGGAATTGATGCGAGCGATAGACGGGGATGTTGAGGTGACGAGGGCCCTTCCCAATGAGGCTTGGACGGGGGACAAGTTCATTATTTGTTTTTAGCTCGTTGTGCAGAATATGCTTCAGGACCTGATTTTTTATTTTGAGTACTACTATGATAATTCGATGAGGATGATATTCAGGAGCTGTGTACAGTGTCCAAACTAATGGATAGGAGTTTCTTTGGATGCCAGGACGTGTGAAGTAACACTATATCCAGCCTGTCAATCAATTCCTCTTCCATAAGAGTCGCGCTGGTGCAAATTGTGCTGTTTCCATTGCCCAGAATTTTCTAACAGTCGTTTATAAGGAGACGGTGTAGTGTGCTATGCCTTTACGCTAGCTTCTCTGGGTGTTGGGACTGTGGAACGTAGTATATATGTTTGAGCGACTACAAGCAGATCGGCAATCTACGCGCTGCCTGCGGGCCTCTTCAAGGCCACTGTAATAAATTGTTCATACTTAGGAGAACCATTGGCAACTTGATTTCAAGTGACAATAAAAGTGACAATGTAACCCGCGCAGTGATACATGAAAAATATAACAATAGCTAGGTAGGACATGGAACACAAAAGTTTTCAATTGGAAGGGGTGTCTCCTTCTATTACGATACGAAAAGTATTATGGTCTCCTCTGGAAACGCCTACCCTCCCATTCGATCCATGGATCGATCCGATGAAGTGACATCGATGATGCCAGGAAAACCGGACCTTTATTCGAGTTCTCCCCCAACAGCCTTTTGAAAAAATAACAGCCTAAATCGACGAGTTTTCAGCGCATCAGGAGGGGGTTTTATGATGCCATATTTTGTGAGAGACGGGCTATGTCATCGAGGACTAGTGTTTTCTTGACCCGGGGTGTGCAGTGCCCACAGTACCGGTGAACCCGTACGACGACTGTAAGGACGCGAACGCAGCCGCGTAGTCCTTGGTAGTAGTAGAAGTCGTCGAGGTATTAAGAGTGGTGGACGATGATGTCGTCGAGTTGGATGTGGTAGAGTTTTTCGATGAACGTGACGGCTTTGAGGATGAGCCGTTGAGTTTGGTGTTTAATTTAGACCACATGATTTGTGATTGGATTAGAGGTGTCGCGAATGATTTAGGAGTGTCTGTATGACTGACTGAGGTTGATGGTGTGTGAAGTGACTCCAATGTCAATTGACCGAGTCGTCTTATATACACATTCTGATAATTGCTTATTGTCCTTGTTTATGCTGCGTGACTCACAGCAGGCACATCGGTACGCATAAGTGACTCAAGTCGAGCGTGCTACGGCACCGCTGCGGTGCACATCGGCCTATAGACGCCGTGACTCGGAGACACTATCTATATCCGCGTTAGGAAAAAAAAGCGCAACCTCATCAGTGCTTTTGATAGCATCCAGTGCATGCGGATCTCAATGCGTTTGTATCACCCGCTCTAGTTCTAATGCAGCTCCGAGACCCGGTTCCTCTGCGCAAACATAAAATACCGGAGGGTCCGACTTGCACAGAAGTGAGATAGCGCACATGAAAATGGGGCGGTACGCTCATCAAGGAGCTTGTCAGGGTAAGGGGTGGAGAGGCAGCGCAACATGACGGCCATGGTGACAGTGACTTGCCTGAGTGTATGTCCACCGCTAGCTCATGACCCATGGCCCCTTCGATTACTGCCTTGTCAGCGCCGGATCCCCAAATACACATATTTGATTGAGCCTTCCTGTCCGGACAATAAAACGCGAGTTCTGGGGTTCTTTTTCCCGGGCTGGATCCAGGATCCATCCCGCCTGCTCCGGCCACAGCCTTCGTTCTACGCGGACTGGCCTCATGGCGGTTGGGCAGATGGCCAGTTGCATGCCCGGAATCTAGCCTCTGGACGATTTTACAACGAATTTTCTCCTGTGGAATTATCGGAGTTTTCATGACCCTCGATCTCGTGCTTTACAGCTCGAGATTCACTGTAGGATGTGCATGTCATTTGCGTCATTTGTTTGAGTTCTGCCACTGCATCTCTCACGCCATACTGGTGACTTCTCAGTGTAGAGTCCACTCTTGAAGCACATATGTTCTTTCTTATAGGTCCGCTCACCCACGCTGATGTTCTAGACAGCGTTTGGACCTGTATTTAGTATCATCACTGTTAGTTTGTTGCGGAAACGAGATATTACATTTTGTCTTGCCTAATATTGAACGCCGTGGACCCCATTTTTGTTCCATTTGGGACCTAATTTAGAAGGGATGTCAGCAATACCATCATACCCTGAGGGATCTAACAGTAGAACATGTGCTCTCCAAAGAGAAGCTACCCGTAGCTGGCTAGGTTAACATCATACATTTCCAGCCGCATAATCATCCGCCGGCTCTTACCATGCAGCATGCGCCCTCCGGAGAAAAGCTTTAACCCCGCTACGTGGTGCGTCCGACCATGCAGAGTATTTAGTTATGTCTCTCATCTCGCGATTTTGAACTTATACAAGTGAATTGTTCGTCGCATCGCAGAAGGGCTTAACCAATTTTGTTGTATACAGAATAGGACTCTTATTATATCTTCGCCAATTCTTCCGCAGCTTCTACCCTCGGGGACTAGGGATTCAACCCCAATCTCTACAGTGTCATCTCCGTGGAATTCTCCCTCTTTGGTTCCGCTCGTGAATGGCAGTCATAAAAGCCAACTTTCCAGTGGACTGAGTGTGTCCACTGGCACGATCACGACGCAAGTGGTCGACAAGTGAAGTTGTGATCATCCCGAGTTTGAGCAAAAATAATGGAGCTGAAGGTGATCATCTTGTACGTCCTATCAAAATATTTGAACCACTGGGCATGATCAAGCACTTACCAGTGATCACCGACAATGGTACTGAGAGTTGGCAGACATCTACTTTAGGGCCTTCAAACCAACCATGATCAGTACGACTCGGAATTACATCTGAAATCATCCTGCACTTCGAGCCTCACTCAATTGTTGACAATGTGATTAATCGGTCGTCCACATACGTTGTCTACAACCACGTCTACGATCGTAGCTCAGAGAAGACAGCAGCATCAACAGGCGCCGGTGCTTCCACAACGCGATATTTACAACGAAAAGAGTAGGGAAGTGTGATTGATGTACAGATGGATGGACCGACGCTTATTGTTTACACTGCATCCTTACATTACACAACGCTGGTTTTGTGCATCTGGCATTTGGTACAAGGGGTTGAAGAAACTTTCTATAAGAAAAAAAGGTATGGTATAGCCCAACAAGGTAAGAAATGAAGATGACGATGAACAGGGGAAAAGAAGGCAGTGGCGCTGAAAAGATAAGCAAATGATCCGGGCCGGACTTGAACCGACGACCTTCTGCGTGTTAAGCAGACGTTCCACCAACTGAACTACCGAACCATAAGCGGGAGGCGCCTTAGTTATTCTTATGAGTTCATTATGTCAAATGCTGGGACACGATGGTGTGCGAAAAAGTCATTAAAGATTTGTCCGCAGCCGTGACTCTTGCCACGCTTTTAGCCGCAAGTTCAGGCGTGCATAGAACATGGAAAGTAGTATTCGGTGTGTTCCCACCACCACCATGATGTCCATAATAAAAATTGTTTATTTTATTTTATTTCATTTATTTGGCTGGTGCTTGCACAGACTCATACCTCCGCTGCAGAGGTTCATAGGTTGTGTGTCGGAAGGCAGAATACTCTTTCGTCTATGTATCCCGCTATTTTATAATAAAATTACAAAAGAAGAATCACATTCGAATTTAACTTTATTTAAAGAAACAATTGTAGAGGGAAGTTTTTTTCACGGGAAGAATAATACTGGATGGCTACAGTGCTGGTGTTGGCTAATGCTGCGAGCTACTGTTAACCTGTGCTTAGTGTTGGACTCTATATGAGCGGCGATCAATGAATTATATTGCAGATATAAGGGGGTTGATGAGCTTACCATGGCATGAGCTATGATTAATGCAACTTATCACAACATCTGCAAGCCGAGCAAGGCGACTTGGATGACTCTGATGGCCGAGTCATTTGGGCTCCAAATGAACGTCTTTCTTTCCTGTTGTTTGTTGGTCACGTCCAAGTTTGAAGTCAGTGATGACTCCAAGACTTGGAGCAACATGATGCTTGGCCTCTTTACAGCAGCAAATGACCAGACCGCAGCAGGTTGGGAACTGACCGGACCGTAGAGGTCTGACACTATCTTGGTCGTTGCAGAAGCATTCTCGCTACTGTCAGTATATACCTTATCGTGGTTGCCTCTTTCACGAGCCATATATTGAATCCATTCCATGTCTGTTCATATCTCTCTCTTTGAAGTCAGTTTCCATACAATTTATATGTAAATTATGGTTACAAGTCTAATTTTGAGTCTAGGCAATGATCACAGAAAGTTTACCCACGTGGCACCTATTTGCTTCTCTTCACCGTATACAAGCGGCTATTTGGAGTAGCAGCATGCGGGTAGAAAATGACTCGCTAGAGTTGTTAGAATGAATCTGCTCCGTCATTTGCAACCATCCATGTTCACAGTTATGATTCCCGACGACATCTGGTACCACATTGGGCGTTTCATTCCGGACGGCATGTTGCGTACACTTTTGGAAGTCAACAGGGTCTTTTTTGACCTGGCATTGGACGCAAGATACAATGATATCACGTTTGAGAATTTCGATAAGGCGACTATGAGATTACTCCAACGACTAAGGAAAGTTCTTGTTTCACTAAGTAAATAGTTTTTTTCTTCTTTCTTTTCTAATTACCCGTTTTTTTAGAGATCCTTGTGTTTCAAAGCGAGTTCGATGCCTGAAGATTGGTCTTTGGTCGCCAAGATTCACAGAGCCTAGGCATTACCCTGGATTACCCACCCCTGTGTCTTTTCAACAGGAAATGACGGATGTAGTCCAATGCCTTCATAACGTGATAGATTTTTCGGTGGAATGTCTCGATATCCCGACTCCAAAGGACATGGTCCCATTATTGACGGCAGCATGGACCACGTTTGGGTCGAGGCTCCAGAAGCTCACGCTGGCAATCGAAAACTTGCAGACGATATTCACTACTCCGTTTACATCCAAATGTCTTACAGAATTGATAATTGAATTCATACCAGGCGAGTATCCGGAGGACGACGAGACTCTCGCCGTTTCCTTGGCTCCATTCATCAACAAACACGCCGCCTCACTCCAAACCCTTTCAATAGCATCCAGTGACGACCTGCGTGATCTCGGACCTCTGTTTCGTTCTCTGGGAGGCTTCCCGACGCTTCGCAAACTCGAAATTTTGGTCGACTTTCACAGATGCGGGCTGTCAGACCCCCGTGGATTGACACGCCTTCTTGTGGACCACAGTGACACTCTCAAATCAGTGAGACTTAGGCCAACTCTCATTTGGGGCACTCATTGGAAAACTGCCGAAGAGTCGTTGGTTGAATGGATGGATGCGAACATCTCCAACAAGCTCTTTCTCAGCAATGTTCAATCGTTGGACCTTCGTATGCCCATAGTTCCCACTCATCTCGACTTGACAGTATCCTACATCCACCGTTCGGCTGGGGCTTTGACCTCTCTCTCTCTCTTGGATCATAATCTCCGGTACGAACAAATTAAAGCAGTGGTCAAGGTGCTATCCCCCGTCCAACGGCTGAGGACACTTGCTCTTCAGGCAATGACGTTGAGCCCACAACTCATTGATCTGCTGGCAATAGAACTGCCGTATCTACAGGTGTTGAACCTCATTGTCCTGAATATTTATAGCTTTGGCGAATGCCCGGGGCACCAGGAGTGTAAAAGCATCAATCGAGAGACAGTGGGTGACTTCCAAAAAAAAGCGTCAATCCTGACAATCCTGAAACTGCTACAGGTATCATTTGAAGAAGAAATGCGGAAACACGTGTACGCAGATTGGAAACTTTACGATATTGGGATCTTCAGAGTTACGCAGCAATCATGCGTTTCAACAATACTGGCGGCACCCTTGCCGTCGATTCGAAGCTTTCTGGAACCTTATAAGGATCCTTTCATTTCGAGAATAGTGGCAGCATCGGTTCCATCGATTCGGTGCTTTTTTGGGAAAGAGGATATGTCACTCTCGTGGGGAATCGGCAGTCCACCGGCAGCATCCGGGTAACAAGAAGACGTCAATCAAATGCTTCCCGTGCACATGTTTTCCTTCGCGTGTGTCAAAGTGTCTACCAATCACTGGCATCATATGGAGGATTGATGCCCATTGTTCTCAAGTAACTGACTATACTGTGGACTAGTCGCGTTAAAACTTATCCAACACCTTATAACATAAGGTCATAAATTTCGTTAAATGCCATGAATAACCACCACAGAAAACCTACCCCATCCACGGATGGCTTCCTACTTCCATTTGCTGCCGTCATATTGCCATTCAGCATCGCTGCGGCACCAATCACATCCCCCTGATCTACCCAATCTACCAGCAAAAAGTTGGGATTCCTATCCCCGTTGAGTGGGGCGCACCCACTGGCATCGGCGAGCAAGGACGGTGGTGCATTCGTCACAGATGCTTGGGCCCTATCGGGGATGGTAATATTGAACAATCCAACGTCTAAGTAGTGGTTGAGGAGATTCATGTGTAAGGGTTGGGGCAAGGGTCCGCTGATACGGTCGACGGAACAGGGAAACGAGGAGTCAGTTGTGTCGAATGGTGTCTCCCAGATCTGTACGATAATGATTTAGCCATACGCACATCCGGGGAAGACTCTGAATGCAAGCATACCATTTCGAACTCGGGCAAGATGTAGGGTACTTGGGTGGTGTTGCTCGTGAAAGGAAACTATATCAGTTGAGCGAAGAAATGAAAAGTTGTGCACACCATACCTGTTGAAATCCATGAACACGACGACTCGCTTGCCGCTGTTGATAAGCGTTCCTAGCGTTGGCCAGTCGGATTGACTGACAGGAACGGAAGGCGGAACATACGCCATATCGGCGATTCCAGAGCTGGTGAATATTGGTGCCCATACGCTGTCCACTGCAAGTCCCTCGGGGTTCGTAAATAGTAACGTGAGAACTGCATACAAAGGCGTAAAGTAATGTGCTGGAGGATTGTCGAACATGCACACCTTCGTTAGGATTGGCGTCAAGGAAAGTCTTCACTTTGGAAAGATAGTCCGAGACAGTTCCACCGTCAAAAAGGAGCTGCAGAAGGCGTGAATATGGCCGCCGCACTGGAAGTCTGACCGTAACATACACAACCTTTCATAGTGAGGGATCATGCGACCGTGTTGGGGAAAACAACATTTCACAAGCAGTAACGTACTGGTATGGCAAAAGTGAACCTCTCCATCCCACCTGATCAATTTAATGAGTTGAAGCGAGAGACGGAGATACCAAACTAACATGTGCGACTGAGCTTGCAAGAGGCGTACACCCATTGCAAGCTGGGAAGGAATGTCAATCTCCTGATTACGGGCCACTACAGTTTGACCACTTCAATATCATTACGCAAAGGACGCCAAAGAGTACGTTGCGCACGTGCAAGTGGATCAGTCGAGAACGCGTACGAGTCGTGAGCTAGAGAATGGGTGGTCATGTTAGGATACATTTGCGATACGGCATGAAGTGGACTTATCATCGTACCTCCAATAAAAGTCACCTGTGAGGATATCTCTCAATATCAAGATGTGCTTCAAAACATAAAAGACGTACATTGCCGTACGAGCGATTGCAGAAGTCTGCCCGTCCATTGCACACGGTTGCGCTGATAGGAACCTCAGTATGGCTGTTTATGGATAGCAGGATTCGTACCTCCTAGCAGGAGCTGGAGAAGAGTTCCCAAGAAATGCAAACAAGAGAGTTACCAGAAGAGTCCGAAACCAAACCATTTCTCCTTCGCCACTGTCTCGTCGAGACAGTCGCGGTGGAATGACAGAGCAATCAGATCGCTAGACAAGCAGCGAATTAATTGCATATATAGTCTGTGACAGCATGGCGCAGAAGTATGTTTAGTATATCTAACAGCTTCCACCGGCGACCTCTATTTCGGCGATGCTGTGCCTTAGCATGCCTTAACCTCTCTTATTCCCACGCCTATCACACTTCCATCAACGAATGATTCCAGGAGAGTGTGCACGGGACGTATAGGGGCCAGCCGGCTGGGCGTGTGGAACAGTCTTCAAGCTTCAAGCACAGTCAAAATCGACACGTATCAGGGAGGACGAAAGCGGATATCGTCGGACGTGCAAAACACGTCCGATGACGTACGGTAGCGTTCGACATTTTGGACTATATCCGTTATTGAAACGGATACAGTACGACGGCATCGGATTTTGACAAGGGAGGAACGTATCCTATAGGACCACATAGGACGTGCGCATAATAGAGCTATTGGTTTCATTTGTACCTTACAATCGGACTACATCGTACTACAGCGGACAGTGCAGTACCTTCTCCCCTCCCCTCACTTCCTCCGTCATCGACATCGCTCCCCCCCTTCTCGCCCCTCTTCCACCTCACGCTCACCATTTTCTGCACTCCGGCGGCTCATCAGCCTGCGTGCACGCTTTGAAATTAGACAGCTTGGGAGACTTGTCCTTCAACATGTCCTTCGTCACTGTCAAAGTCTGCATTGAAGGCTTGGCAGTTGAGAGGGTGGGAAGCTGATGCTCTGGCAGTCCCACGTGATGATGCGCTTGGGTTGTGCATTGTGTCTTCATGTGTTGCCTCAGTAGTGACTTGCACACAGGAACACACTCCTTGGACTCATCTGCTGTGTCCTGAGAGTCGGCTGCAATGGGTGATGCAGAGGTAACACTGGACGTGAGCTTGCTGTCGCCCTTCAGGCCATTGATGAACACACCACTCACTCTCCTCACTTGCTGCTCACGGTCATTGTGGTCAATGAGTGCAACAATGGCCACCTTGTGCTTGGCTCTGAGCTTCATGAACTCTTCGTGTGCAGTGGAAAATCGAGACAGCTTGGCCTCATGAGTAATACGGAACTTCGCATTGTCGCCCATGATGGGCCGCTGGATGAGCGAACACAGCACGTGTTGAGCGCTCAAGTGCACCACCAAGCTTGCGCATCTCACTGATGATCATCACAACTGCTTGCACATGCCTGGAAGTGGAGTTGTACATAATGAGGTCTTGAATGTCCCGGTGTTGGTTGACGGTGTTGTTCCATTGACATGTATGCCACACAGGACGGCGCTGAACACCATCAAAACGGCACTGTACGGCATGCATGTCAACGGAGCAACGCCGTCAGCTGACGTGAGGATATCTGAAGTGCAGGCAGTGCATCAACGATCCCTTAGCGCTTGTCATCATAGTACTGAAATAAAAACTCGTTAGTTTGCAACTGATGTAAACAATAGAAGTTATCATTTTCCTGACAGGATTCATGGTCTCAGAGGCTCTCCTGACAACTCCACACGTTGAATTGAGATGATTGTGGTAGAAGTCAACACCGAACAGGTTACTATGCAAGACACTTTCAGTGAAAAAAGCAGCACCCAGCAATGGATTGTCAGAGTTAGCAATTGCAGTCATAGATGTCATTGAAGCACCAGGCAGCAGTGGGTTGTTAAAAATCGCAATAGTCATAGTCGTCGTCGTCGTCGTTGTTGCAGCAGCCGTCGATGGGGCGTGAGTCGGCAATAGTAGTCATAGTCATTGTCATCGCAGCAGCCGTTGATGGATGTGAGTCAGCAATAGTGGTCATAATTGTTGCTCCAATCGGCCAGCTTCTTGATTTTCGGCAGTGCTACACAAACGCTCGTCGTTGTTCGCACTGTTGGAGGAACCAGTAGCAGTGGGACCCGGTGGTACGTATTCTCATGACCAACATTTTGGGAGAGTGATATGGCTTCTAGTGCAGGGTTCTGGTGCACTTGTGCCGCATAAAAGGTGGGGAGGGGAGGTCGACGTGGTTCAGTCACACGGAGTAGTTCAGTCATACAAAGTAACGGAGCGAGTCGTGCGTCGCGCGCGAACAAGTGTATCAGTGGGACGAAAACAAAAATAGATGTCACTGTACTATCCGATCTTATCCGATTTCATCAGAGATCCAACGCTCGGTCCCATCTTATCCTCAGTGATACGTTCCAGCTCCGATTTCGTCCTCCCTGATACGTGTCGATTTTCACTGGGCTTCAAGTTTCAAGTTCCCTTAGTAGAGTTGGCTTTGGGGGAAAGATAATTACGGAGGCTCTTTAGCATTGTCGTGTTAGCTGTATATAAGCTAGGGATAGTATTTCTTCAGATGGAGTCGCTATGTGTTCCCCGGCATTCGTAACTCTCAAAGGTCTGTCCGTATCTGGTTCAGTGTCCATGCGTTTGAGAATATAGTAATTATGTCCTGACCAGAGAATCATTTGTATTCTGAACGGGTTGCGGCCCGAGCTCGCGGGTTGATGCCGACCTACTGACATCTGAAAGTAGGGTCATCCATTCCATGTGGATTGACTGGTGACTTTAAGATATGAAGCTTGGATAGGGGTCTTTCCTTTCCCCTGTAAGTACATCTTGCGTGGTAAGTACCCTAAGAGAAGGCCTGGTGTATAGGGGCCATATTCGCCTGGGCGGTCAGAAACGTGCCGATTTTGCAGGCGAAGTGTTGGCAGACTGTCACAATTTGTGCTGAAAGATCTTTGCGCCAAGGATTGCATCACGGGTATTTACGGTATGCCAACATTCTGCTTCTCAGTAGTCATGCCTTTGCGCCACAAGTGGCTACACTCCCAGTCTATTATAGTGACCTTTCATTTAATTCATGAGAAAGGTGGTCCACGCACGACGCTCGGGCTTCCAAGTTCTGCTGGCACACGTCAGGCATTCGTAGTCTAATGTTGCCATTCCCCTCCCCAAAGCCCACCACATAATATACACCGATATTGCGAACAGGGTGTGCAACTGCAAGGATAAAGAAGACATAGGAGAGTTAGATTTGCCAGTAAGGACAAAGCTTCTATTTCATACAAGGCGCGGGCCTGATTGAAATCTGACTAAGAAGGGGTACCATAAGAAAGCTAGAATAGTACAGACTTTGCCTGCGGGAAAGGGCCGTGCATTCGGCGCACCAACTACTCATCCTTGCTGTAGTAGACTATTCTCCAACTTGGCCCCCAACTGGGCCCCAATCATCCCAACCTCCCCAACCTTCACCGTCGTCTATAGCTTCCCAACCTCCGCCTCCAACTTCACTTCCAACTTGGACCGCAACGCGGCCCCAACCTTGGCCCTCAGCTTCGTCCCATCCTTCTGGGAATATCATCGGAGTATATTTCAACGTCATGTCGTAGTATTCATCGCGGGACATGAAGTGAATGGTCTCACTATGCGTACATGCAAAGTGATTGCATAGGCCATTGGAAGACCCCAGCCCGTCGCCGAGCTTCAGGCATGAAATAATGCCAGGTACAGCTTCTTCCCAGTCGGCCCGCGTTCGTCGATGAACAAAATCAACAAATGGACCCGGGGGAATATGGCTCTGTGTGATCACCAGCGTTGTGAGCTGAGGACATACAGAGCTGAAGTCTCGATCACGAGGAGCTAGAGCGGTGAGTAAACGGTCCAATATGGGCGAATTTTCAATAACTAGGGTGTCCAGATGATGCAATTGACGCAACGTAATGTGGATATCCTGTTCGAATAGCTCCGCGTCATATAGGTGTAGCCGGGTTAACTTGACTGTATCATCTCCACAAATAGCATCGATGGCATCCATCGGATCCCGAACACAGAGCTCAAGCGACTGGAGTGAGGGAACATAGAGATGCGAGAGCAATACCCTTGCAAATCCGGCTGTGTGAACACGGAGTGACTTGAGAGATTGTAAACCGACTGTGGAAGGTACCACGTGGACTTGTTCAGCGCCCATGTTAACCCAATGTAAAGAGACAAGGTTGGGCAAGGTACTAAGAAGCTGGAGGTATAAGGATGCTGGATCAAGATGGAAGCTGACTACAAGATGTTGTACGGCCTGCATGGGATGACCTACCAAAGATCGAACAATGCTCTCAGAGTTTTCGAAAGCGATTGACTGAAGTTGAGGACAGTGAGCATGTTCCAATTCATGATCATTGTGTTCAGCAGGGCAGGTGTGATTAAAGGTCTGCATCATGGGCGCATTGATTGAGAATCCGGGAGGGAACATTCCTTGCCCCCCACCATGATCCCGCATGTCAGAGATGAAGGATCGGGTCCGCCAGAGCTCTCTACGAAGCATTTCAAAGACAGCATCTGTCTCGTCCACCGCCTGGTCGTTATGGAACCAATTACAGGGTTGAATGAAGATGTCCAGAGGGTGCGACTTGGACTTCTTAAGCAATTGGTTAACATCTTCCGGGGTGCGGATCTTCGTGTCAAGAACGAGTCTTGACCAAATGCGAGGAGCATCGTTCAAAATCATGTGCCATGTGCGGCAGACGTTCCCAAGTAGCTCAGCCACCTCTTGTGGACGCAATGATTGAGGTCTACGTTTGAATCCCGTCCTCCTGTGTGGTTTCCGTCTCCGCCTTGTGGTTGGAGTTGACGGCATACATAGGAGGATTATTTCGACCAGGATCTCAGGAGGAATCTTTCGGATGGGAGCTACGATGGCGTCACCAATGTCGCACGCCCTGACCAGCCTGTTGCGCCGCGCTTGAAGAGCCTTGATCTCCTCATCTATTTCTCGAATCGCCTCTCGTCGTGCCATGTTGCGTAACTTGATGGCGTTGGCTTCCTCTGCATTGGGCACCCACATTGTCGCGAGGATTGAGATATCCTCATCCATCAGCTTTTCAGACATATCCCTCTGCAAAACAAAGTAACATGAGCGCTAACGACTTCCGGTCCATGGAGAGATGAGACCGACCACAAGTTTACTATCTTGCGGTTTGTTCATCTCCAAGATGTCGATGAGCTTTCGACGCCTTGAGGCTCGGTTACGTAATTGCGAGAGCGGCAGGATTGAAACTTGCCCGAATTGGATACTCTCACAGCAATTTGCATTACGTAAGTTCAGCATTGTTTGAAGAGCGCAAAGCTCAAACTTACGAGAACAATGAAATAGCCGTCTGTGTATCTACCGAACATATCTAGTTCCTAGGGACAAACATAACTATTTCAGGCAAGATGCAGCTGGCTTTCATGGTAGCGCCCCTCATACATAGCTGTGTGTTCCTGATACTGAATGGCTGGAGCATATCCTATGGACATGAAGTGAAAGTAAATGCCACAGCGTACTCTCTGCCAGGAGTGTTAGAAAGATCTATTCAATGACAAGATTCTCATTAATAGATGTCTAAAACATGATGGCCATTTAATTGCTACTTGGGCAAGAGTGGATACTTGATGTGTATTCAGGACAAAACCACTGACAGACAAGCACCTTTACACAGTGGTCCTGAGAAATTGTGCAGCACTGATTTACAGAAAAGGTTTTTTCATGTGATTATCCATGATATGCCAGCCAGTATAGTTGCCAATCTTGTCTTGGTCTGCAGCAATGGTTGCATTGTGCTGAGGTTCCTTGAAGAGCACCTTGATGTATCGTATTTTACTCTAAGAACCTAAACACTTGATGGTAGGCATAAGCCAGCTTTCTAGTGAGCTCTGAGACAGTAGGATTATGAGTCCCCTGATGAATGTAAGTTGCAGGAGCAAGCCAAAATTCCCAATACAATGTGAGATGTTGGTCCTCTGTAACATGCCATTAGATGCTTTTCAGAATGATGTCATTATATAATATTTTGATGTATATGAGATATACATCAGAATTTCAGTGATACATAAAGCCAGGGAGTTACAATCTGGATATCTTAAAAGATTTCAGACATCTGAAATTTTCATAAATATAAACATATATTTCATATTTTTAATAAGCCTTAAAAGATAAGATATTTGGTTGAGATGAGCATAATTATTTACATGGATATGATAGGAATGTATTTATTAATATAATTGGTATTATATAGAATATTCAGATATACAAATACCAGATGTGTTATGCACTAGGTCTGATTTGGGGTCAGAGATTGGATCGGAGGTTGGGTTGGAGGTTGGGTTGGAGTTGGAGCACGTCGTGGGGGTTGGGACGGACTTGGCTTCAGCTTATGTGCTGTGCCCTCACTGATACTGGTGTCCAAGATTTTGGAGATGGAGTATGACTTAGAGAGTTAGTATTGGACTTAGGAACTAGGCGTGATTCGATATTCGAACTGGGGAATGAAGTCCCAGTCAGGCAACTTAAATACATATTTTGAAATCTAATAATAATTACTCTGGTGAAGGGTCTCCGAAGCTGATGGCCTTACATGAGTATGTTTGAGTCTGATGGGGATGGATGTCCAGGTTCCTATGGTGATGCTGATGCATCAATCGGAACCAGAGATGGATGGGTGGAATCAGCGGTGACAATCAGACAGGTAGATGGAGACACTGCAGTTTTCAAATGGAGTATAGATTTCATATGCGTGGGGATCTGAGTGGATTGGATGGGGATCTGGTCGTTTAATGAATATAGTCATAACAGTATCTCTCCATTTAAGGCCGAGCCCCTGAGGCCCCATGTCCATGGATTGAATAGGTGAGATGGTTGGGTGCAGTTGGAGTTATACTGGAGGTCTGGAGACATATAAAAGGAGGGGCATGATTGAGGTCTTATCCTCAACGATGTCAAACCCTTTGGCAAGCATGAGCGTGGCCAAGCTTGAGCAGTTGCTCTTGGCCCAATGGAAGGAAGAGGAAGAGGAGCAGAAATGGAAAGAGGGAGGAAGCAGAACGGAGATGGAAGGAGGAGGAGGAGGTGGAATGGAGACGCAAGGAGGAGGAGGAGGCAGAACGGAGATGCAAGGAGGAGGAGGAGACGGAATGGAGATGGAAGGAGGAGGAGCAGAGGTGGAAAGAGGCGGTGGAGACAGAATGGAGATGGAAGGAGGAGGAGGCAAAGGCTGAGAGAGCCTGCAGGGTCCAGGAACTTGTGGCCGCGATGGAGGCCACGAGACTGAAGGAAGTGGAGGAGCAGGTGCACGAGCTAGAAGCCGCCATGGAGGTAGAGGAGGAGGTGACTGGGGCAGGGGGAACCAGGCACTCAGGAAGTCTGAGTGTGCCAATACGGACAGGGACCCCTGAGGTCACCATCATCTCTGTTACATGGACGGAGACAACTTGCCTGACAACTGTCACTGTGGTTGACTTGCCATTACGTCTGCGGGTACGGCCATTATTTGGGTTGGGTGCGGCTGAGGAAGATGAAGTGGCAGAGGTGGAGAGAGCAGAGGTGGAGGTGGATCCGGATGCCAATATGGAGCTTGACGCAAATGCGGAGCCCAAGGCGGGTGTGGACATTGGGATGGATGCAGAGCCGGATCCAACTTCAAATTGTTATGAGGAGATGGCTTGGGTAGCCACAGTCGAGGCTCGCAAAAGAGCGGAGCTTTATGCCGCTACCACCAAGAAGAATCTCGACGTCATGGTCTTTTCGTTGAAGGTGTACCTGAGTGCTGATATGGAGAAGCGGGAGGCGGTCATATGGTGCAAGGTGGAGAGTCATGTGTTGGCGACACATAAGAAGGAGCTGCATGTCACTAGGTTGGCGATCCAGCTTCGCAAGCACGAGATGGAGAAGGCAGCAGCAGAACAGCAGGACAAGGAGGAGGAGAGGGAACACTTGGAGGCCACAGCGAGAAGGGGTGGACCACCCAAGGCTCTGGCTCCAACAGAGCCATTTGGTGGGCCCGGTGTAACATGCGACTTGTGTCGTGATGTGGGCATGGAGTGCATGTGGCCTACTGGCCCAACTCGCCACCTTCGGTCCTGCGATTTGGGGTTGGAAAGGAGGGTGTAGGATCAATGGAAAGTTTGATCCCTGGAGTTGGAGCATTAAGCCCTGACTAGTGGTACAAGGAGGGGCAGAGAAAGAATCGGAAGGTCGTCTGACCAAAAAGCGGTGGACAGAGACAGGTGCTGTGGCAGCCGGGGGTAGTGGTGTTGGATCGGAAGGGGCAATGACTGGTGCAGGTACAGGGTGCATCTCTGCACCCAATAGTACCGTGGGCCAGCTTATCCAGCTGGTTAACCTGCAGTTGGAGCACCTCCAGCAGACGGGGGGGTTGCTAGTGGACTTGATGAAGACAACGAAATGGAAGGAGGTTCTGGAGGGTTGTCGGACAGCCGAGTTACGTCGGTTGCGGAAGTTCATGGCCCCTTTGGATGAGGATTTGGACATGGGGGATGAGAAAGATTGGGTGTTGGATGTAGAGAGTGATGATGAGTCAGAGATGGAGCCTGAGGTAGATAAGGTAAAGGGAAAAAGGAAACACAATGTATAAAATAAAAATGAAAATGATTATAAATTTTGGAGCAGAGAAAAATGAGTCAGAGTGATTCCTTTGGAGCTTTTTGGGCAGGCTTGTAATTTCCCTTGACTTGTAATAAAATGATGATGTGAAATAATAGAATTAGCATTAGTAATCGAACTTAAAGGTTCATAAGGGGGCCAGGTTTGTCTGGATAAGTGGAGTGAAAGTCAGAGATGGATTCGGATGCATGATCGAGTTCAGACATGGAGATCCATGACATCAGTGCCTTTGTATCCAGTCCATTTGACTAAGTACTGGAGCTTGCACTTGTATTGATGGTCGATCTTTGAGTCCAGGATCTCAGAGATCTCATATTCATTGTCTCCTTTGATGATGATTGGAGGAGGTGACCTCATAAGGACCTAAGTATTTCTCAGAGAGTTTCTTTGATGGATGGGTGGTCCAGAAGTGTTCAGCCTTAACAAATACTTTGTCTCCAATTTGCAGGTCTGGAGCTGGAATGCGGCGTTGGTCTGTGGAGACTTGATATTGTTTCTGGGCATCGGAGATGGTTTCTCGGAGATGTTGGTGTAGTTGATCGAGGTCGGTTACAAATTGGCGGGCTTTGGTTGAGGCAAGTTCTTTCTCAGGGTGGACGGAGATGTTCGGGTGATAGCCTTTATTAGCAAAAAATGGAGAGATGCCAGTAGTTGCGTTCAGAGTGTTGTTGTAGGCAAACTCTGTGATCGGAAGTAGATCAGCCCAGTTGTCTTGTTGATAGTTACAATAGATTCAGAGGTATTGTTCCAGGGACTGATTCATTCATTCCATTTGTCCATCTCCTTCAGGGTGGTATCCGGAAGTGAAATGAAGCTTCATGTTGAGAGCCTTTCCTAATGTGTGGAAGAAGGAGGACATGAACTCCAAGCCTTGATCAGATGTGACATGTGATGGGACTCTGTGTTTAGAGAATACGTGGAGAACGAACAATTTAGCTAGTGAGGTGGAGGTGATGGTGTCATGTGTCAGAATGAATAGTGACTGTTTGGTGAACCTGTTGACAATCATGAGTATGGTGTCATATCTGAGCAATGGGTGAAGCTTCTCTATGAAATCCATGGAGATGGAGTTCCATGGTTGCTCCAGGACCAGAAGTTGCTTAAGTGTTCCGTAGGGTTTGTGCATTTGCGATTTTGAGTGCATACACATGGTGCAGGAGTTACAGTAGTGTTGAATGTATTCTTGCATTTTTGGCCATACGTAGTCTCATCGGATTAATCCTTGTGTGCGATTTTGCCTGAAATGGCCCAAGATTAGGTGATCATGATAATACTGAAAAACTTGGAGTTGGAGGCTGTTGGCATCGGGGATGTATATCTGGTTGTTGTGTCGGAGTCAAGTAACGATTTTGGATTGGAAGGGTTGTCCAAGTGTTTAACTGCAACAGGATCAGATTGGAGTGATGAGCGGATGTCAGAGCAGAGTTGGTCAATGTCCATAATGGTGACAGCTCAGAGGGTGGGAGTCATGAGGGTGGATGCTTGTAGGGACGATGCCAGCTGCTTGTTAGTAAACACAGGGCAAAAGTTGTGGGGGTTTACAGTGGCATAGTCGCTATTCCCCTCTTTAGGGTAGACATCCCATTGTCTAGTTAAAGCGTCAGGCTTTGCTCCGAGTTGACCTGGACAGAAACGGATAATGAGATTGAACTGAGATAGGTATTCAGACCATCGGACTTGTCTCTGGGTGAGCAGTTTCATTGTGGAGAAGTATTCCAAGTTTTTGTGGTCAGTTATGATGTCCACCGGATCGGAGGGACCTTCAAGGTGGTGTCTCCATATCCAGAAGGCTTCATATATGGCAAGGAGCTCTTTGTCATGGACGTTATAGTTCAGTTTGAGGGGTGTAAATGTACGCGAGTGAAAAGCGATCAGATGGACTTGTCCGTCATCTGGAGAGATGATGGACAGGATTGTGGCAAGTGCATAGTCAGAGGTGTTGGTCTCTAATAGGATAGGAACGTCTGGAACCCAATGAGTCAGTATTGGAGCGGAAGTAAAGGCCTTTTTCAAGGTCTCAAAGCTCTGTCTACATTCATCAGTGAAATTCCATTGGATACCCTTTCTAGTGAGTCAGGTGAGTGGAATGGTGATATCGGAGTAGCCGTGAATGAAGCGGCGGTAGAAGTTGGTGAACCCTAGGAAGGACTGTATGTCCTTGACTTTCCGGGGTTCCGGCCATTCCTGTATGGCTTTGATTTTGTCATTGGACATTGTCAACCCTGCCAGGGAGAGGATATAGCCTAGGTATTCGACTGAGTTGGAGTGGAATTTGCATTGGTCAGCGTGGGCGAAGAGGCCATGTTTTCAGAGACATAGGAGTACCTCTCAGACATGTGTCTGATGTTCTTCTTTGTTGTCTGAATATACCAGAATGTCGTCTAAGTAAATGAGGACGGTCACATTGAGGAGGTTGGCGAAGGTATCATTCATGAACCTCTGGAAGGTGGCCAGAGCATTGGTTAGTCCAAAGGGCATGATGCACCACTCAAAAGATCCATATCGTGTGCAGAAGGTCGTTTTCCATTTGTTGCCTTCTTGGATGCGGACTAGATGGTAAGCATGTCAGAGATCTATTTTGGAATAGATCTTAGCCTTTCGAGGACTTTCAAGTAGGTCCGCGGTGCGGGGTATTGGGTATTGGTCTTTCTTGGTGATTTGTTGAGTCCACAGAAGTTGACACAGACAGAGTGATCCGTCCTTTTTGCAGACAAATAGGACCGGAGCTCCATGAGGAGATAGGGATGGGCAGATGAAGCCCATAGCTGTATGGGAACTGGTTTTCCCTTAAAAAGATCTTGTTTAAAGTCCCGAAACTGTACAATTCCACTTGATGGCCTTAAAATATCAGCATATATCTGCTGCTTTCTCTTGATTCAGGGCCATTCAAATATTCTCTATTTTTTCATATTTTTTCAGGAATTTTCCATGCAGAAATGAGTCTACAAACTTATTGTTCTGCTGGGCGAAGTTTTGGGACCCACATGGACCCACAAACCTTCGCAGATGTCAGCAGCCTCAAAGTCAGCCGGAGTCACCCGGACAACTGACTCATTTTCAATCACATGACTCATTTCAATCTCTGACTCAATCTGGTCACCACTGCCAGTAAATGCTCAATATCTTCGCAACCACTGCACCTCCTGACTCCATTTTCAGTGGAGAGTTCAATAGAAGCCATGCCTACCCATAGTTGTGCTAATCAGCCTGGGAAACGAAGTATTGACCGAGTTGTTTGAGTAATGGTGACTCATGCAATGACTCCTTCCATGACTCATACCATGACTCCTGTGATTACTCATACTATGACTCCTGCTCTGAGTCACACTATGACTCCATCCATGACTCATGCCATGAGTGAGAGCAAATCCAAGCAGCTCATTGGCTAGGAAACTTCCACCCCCTTCTCACATATTCCACTAGCTTCCAGTAGTTTCCATCTATTAATAGGTAGAAGTTTCCAGTAGTATTAGTCAGCCCCTGTAAATACAATATAAAAGGAGCCCATTCTGCCTCTGAAATAAATAACCATTTTCTACCCCATCATTTGCACATCAGTGTGACTAGAGTGACATACAGTGTCATCCTCTATATCTCAGTAACTGTTGATTGTCCAGTTCAAGGGTCGCTTACAGTTGTGTAACTGTATTTGATTGCACTCGAAGTAGTGATTGTCCTGCTTTGGGTGTGAGTGTAGTATCTACCTCGCGTGACTACAAATCTACAGGGTGAGATTGTCTGTCAATAGTCCTGCCATTAGACGCTTGTTCGGAATCATGTCAGTATACAATATTCTGATGTATAGGAGATATACATCAGGATTTCAATGATACATAAAGCCAGGGAGTTACAATTTGGATATCTTAAAAGATTTCAGATGTGTGAAATTTTCATAAATATAAACATATATTCTATATTTTAATAAACTTTAAAAGATAAGATATTTGGTTGAGATGAACATAATCATTTACATGGATATAATAGAAATGTATGTATTAATATAATTGGTATTATATAGGGTATTTAGATATACAAATACCAGGTGGGGATTAAAGATAGTTCAAATTATGTTACAAGTATTGTATAAGAAAGAATCAATGATATTTGGATGTTCCCTCAAGAGAGTTGCCACCACTAAATCAGGAAAAAAAGAATTATTTTTGAGAATTATGCCAAAATATCACAATATGTTTTAATCTAGTATATTGTGTAAAATTTGAGAATCATGTTGAAATATGAAAATAAGTTTGAATTGAAGTGTATTGTATAAAATTTGAGGAAAATAGGTTGTATATACATATTTGTTGTATTTCTGAACAAGCGTCCAAGCGATGGGGGGAGTTTCTCTATGAAATCCATGGAGATGGAGTTCCATGGTTGCTCTGGGACCAGAAGTTGCTTAAGCATTCTGTAGCTTTTGTGCATTTGCGATTTTGAGTGCATACATGTGGTACAAGAGTTACAGTAGTGTTGAATGTATTCTCACATTTTTGGCCATACGTAGTCTTATTGGATTAACCCTTGTGTGCGATTTTGCCCAAAATGGCCAGAGATTGGGTGATCATGGTAATACTGCAAAACTCAGAGTCGGAGACTGTTGGCATCAGGGATATCCAGTTGTTGTGTCAGAGGTGTCCTTCAGGGTCAAGTGACCATTTCGGATCAGAAGGATTGTCCCAAGTGTTTAACTGCAACAGGATTGGATTGGAGAGATGAGTGGATGTCAGAGCGGAGCTGGTCGATATCCATAATGGTGACAGCTTGGAGGGTGGGAGTCATGAGGGTGGATGCCTGTAGGGATGATCCCAGCTGCTCGTTAGTGAACACAGGATGAAAGTTGTGTGGGTTTACAGTGGCATAGTTGCTACTCTCCTCTTTAGGGTAGATGCCCCAGTGTCTAGTTAATGCATCAGGCTTTGCTCCAAGTCAACCAGGACAGAAATGGATAATGAGGTTGAACTGAGACAGGTATTCAGACCATCAGACTTATCTCCAGGTGAGTAGTTTTGTTGTGGAGAAGTATTCCAAGTTCTTGTGGTCTGTTATGACATCCACCAGATTGGAGAGGCCTTTGAGGTAGTGTCTTCATATTGTTTTGGAACCGTGAACTTCAACCTAAACTGTGGTGTTAATCACAATCTAAGTTTAGCCTGAGGAGGTATGACCTTTCAAGGTTAGCAATAATCTTGAAACTATTTTAATGGAGAACCCAGTTAAGAAATTATACTCCGGTGAGCAATCACAATCAATGTTGCCACAGGAAGTGAAGCAATAATGCTTGTCACATGTAGTTCACGCTTTACTGCTGATGCAATGTAAAGTCAAAGATTGACAGGCGTTCAAGAGTTCAGATACTTCAAAGGGGGAAGTAACCTAGTGCCTTAGTACTGCGGGTTGAGTGGATTAAAGCTAACAATAATCCCTTCAACGTAAAAAGATAGATATGCACTTGAACACTTCCTTCTGAACAAGCGTATTCACTGTACGTGTTTATCCATGATAGAATCAACAGTCAAGGGATATTAATCTTGTCTCAAAGAGATGAGTTAATAGACTGTGTTGTTGATTTATTGAAATGCCCACAATTGAACCAACCAATCAATAGCAAAGTACGTGTTAACCTGACTAACCTCAGAGTCTCAATTAAATGTGCAGTATTCTTGACCAATCAATAGCCTAGTATGTATTAACCTGACTAACCTCAGAGTCTCAATTAAACATGCAAGATTCTTGATTATAACCAATAGCCTGATACATGATAATTTGACTAACCTCAGAGTCTCAATTACACGTGTGAGGTTCTTGATCAATGAATAACAATTAATACACTTCAAGTTACTGCTCCGAGGGGGCTTGTAGTGTGTTAATTACTAATCAGTTACTCCGTATTAACCTCTTCTCTGAGTTTGATTAATATTAGAGCCTGCTGTGCTTGTAATATAATAACTTCTGGCTTCTCTGAGAGTCAATCAAAGTTAATATACACTAAGAGTAGCTGATATGTGATGATTACTCAATGCTTGAGTAGACACTGCTGTGTGTGTGGTAAAAAGATCTTATTTTTGCACTGCTGTTGCAGCCCTTTTTATATACATGGACTATCTAGCTTATGTAACTAATCAGAGAACATTCCTGGTGCTTAGGGAAGCCCCTGGAAGGAAAGAGAAGGCCAGGGAAGTTTGTGGAAGGTCCAGGAAGGTGTCAGAACCTTCTGTGGCTGCTTTTGGCTGAAGTGCACAAACTCCAATGATTATGTAATGCACACGTCGTTTGCTTGCACGCATGCTTGTTGGAGTTGAATGACAGATTATATCAGCAACCAACCCCTTGTGTACACTTGTGGGCTCAAATACACAAAAAAGTGAAATATAAGTACATTCAATAGAACATTTGAAATACCTTTAAACTACTAAATAATAGTCCTTATTTGAAGTATCCAGAAGGCTTCATATATGGCAAGGAGCTCTTTGTCATGGACATCATAGTTCAGTTTGGGAGGCATAAATGTATACGAGTGAAAAGCGATTGGATGGACTTGTCTGTCATCTGGAGAGATGATGGACAGGATTGCGGCAAGTGCATAGTCAGAGGCATCGGTTTCTAATAGGATAGGAACATCTGGAACTCAATGAGTCAGTATCGGAGTGGAAGTAGAGGCCTTCTTCAAGGTCTCAAAGCTCTGTCTACATTTGTCAGTGAAATTCCATTGGGTACCCTTCCTAGTAAGTCAGGTGAGCAGAATGGTGATATCAGAGTAGCCATAGATGAAGCAGCAGCAGAAGTTGGTGAACCCCAGGAAGGACTGTACATCTTTGACTTTCTGTGGTTCTGGCCATTCCTGTATGGGAACCACCTTTTCCCTATCAAATTCCAATTACGCAGCACCAATGTGCTATTCTTTGCTTTTCCATTCCTAAATATCAGCATATATTTGATGCTTGTACCTGGAATGGACTTATTCAAATATTCTCTATTTTTTCATTTTTTTTGGGAATATTCCATGCAGAACTCAGCCCAGAATCATTTATTTCTGCTGTGCTACAGTTGTGGACCCATAGGCACCCACAAACCTTTGCACAGCCGGCTCTTCCCTTTTGGACCAGGCATTCGGCCTGAATTCAAGCTCAGATGTCTCTGATCAATAAATATTCTGTAACTTAACAACCACAGCCTCTCAGGGCACTATTTTCCATGGAGATCATCACCTGAGATGTGGCTATCCATGGCTGTCCAAACCAGTGCAGAAAACAGGGTGGACACCCTTCTTTTTGCCTGATCAGTGCCTAGTTCAGGGATCAAATCAGCTGATGGGTGATCAAATCAGGTGATTGCCTTGGAATATTTTACCCCTTTCCATAACATTCTAGCTGTTTCCCTCTATTATTAGATAGAACTTTCCAGAACCATTATTCAGCTCCTGATCAGTGTTAGTCCAGTGATCAGATCCTGTGATTGGCTTGGAATATTCTACCCCTTTCTTCCACCTTCCACAACCTTCCAGTAGTTTCCATCTATTAAGGTAGAATATTCCAGAAGCATTAGTCAGCCCCTGTAAATACAATATATAAGGAGGCCATTCTGCCTCTGAAATAACAACATATCCTACCCATCTTCTGCACACCAGTGTGACTAGAGTGACATACAGTGTCATCCTCTATATCTCAGTAACTGTTGATTACCAGTTCAAGGATCGCTTACAGTTGTGTAACTGTACTTGATTGCACTCAAAGTAGTGATATTCCTGCTTTGGGCATAAGTGTAGTATCTGCCTCACGTGACTACAAATCTACAGGGTGAGATTGTCTGTCAATAGTCCTGCCATTAGTGCTCTTGTTTAAGTTACTAGTGTGTACTGCCTTTGCAGAGCATTAGGATCTTGAACTCGTGTGAAGCAGTTGCTAGACTACTTCACACATTGCTGTTATCCGCTTCTGAGTGCCACTGGTTGGACAGTTGGATTCATCCACCTACTTCCTTTAGCCTCTAAGTGCATTCCCCTCTTTTTGGAATATCTGGACCCCTAAGCGTCTGTGAACTCTAGACTCTGGAAGTCTTATTCATTTCTTGCTGCTAAGAAATGTATTACTTTTCTGCATATAGTCTGCATTGACCAATACAAAGGATTGTAACCAAAGTACAAATGTTAAATTGTTTCTGGAGTTGTGCTGCAGCAGGGTTTGATATTCTTCTCAGCTGTTCATTCACAGAATTGTGGTGATTTAGAGTTTTCCCTAACACCATAATTTTGTGGGTTCCAAAACACGTTTAATTGAGACTCTGAGGTTAGTCAGGTTAACACGTACTTTGCTATTGATCGGTTGGTTCAATTGTGGGCATTTCAATAAATTAACAACACAGTCTATTAACTCATCTCTTTGAGACAAGATTAATATCCCTTGACTGTTGATTCTATCATGGATAAACACGTACAGTGAATACGCTTGTTCAGAAGGAAGTGTTCAAGTGCATATCTATCTTTTTACGTTGAAGGGATTATTGTTAGCTTTAATCCACTCAACCCACGGTACTAAGGCACTAGGTTACTTCCCCCTTTGAAGTATCTGAACTCTTGAACGCCTGTCAATCTTTGACTTTACATTGCATCAGCAGTAAAGCGTGAACTACACATGACAAGCATAAATCTCTATTGCTTCACTTCCTGTGGCAACATTGATTGTGATTGCTCACCAGAGTATAATTTCTTAATTGGGTTCTCTATTAAAATAGTTATTGCTAGCCTTGAAAGGTCATACCTCCTCAGGATAAACTTAAATTGTGATTAACACCACAGTTTAGGTTGAAGTTCACAGTTCCAAAACAGTTGCAGAAATTCAACTGGCATTGCACCAAGAACAGATGGACCTTTCACATTGAATGGATTGGGTTCCCAGACCTTGGTCCAGGACTTAGGGGCTTGTGGGTTATGGATGCTGCTGGAGAGCAGGGAGATGGCTTGCACCAGATTTGGGGAGGGTGGGGTGTCGTCCTCTTCATTGATGGCCTCTATGTGGTCCATCAGTTCTTCGACAACCTTGGGGATGGTGTCAATGCTGGGAGAGGGCACCTCGATGGTTCATGCGTGTTTGGAATTGGTGGTGGATTGTGGCATTGGTAGGAGTGAGTATGGCAGTTTGAATATACTGTTATGCACTAGGTCTAATTGGGGGTGGGAGGTTGGGTCGGTGTTTTGGAACCCACAAAATTATGGTGTTAAGGCAAACTCTAAATCACCACAATTCCGTGAATGAACAGCTGAGAAGAATATCAAATCCTACTGCAGCACAACTCCAGAAACGATTTTATGTTTGTACTTTGGTTACAATCCCTTGTAATGGTCAATGCAGACGATACGCAGGAAGGTAATACATTTCTTAGCAGTAGGGAATGAATATGACTTCCAGAGTCTAGAGTTCATGGACGCTTAGGGGTCCAGATATTCCAAAAAGAGGGGAATGCACTTAGAGGCTAGAGGAAGTAGGTGGATGAATCTGACCATCCAACCAGTGACACTCTGAAGCGGGTAACAGCAATGTGTGAAGTAGTCTAGCAACTGCTTCACACGAGTTCAAGATCCTAATGCTCTGCAAAGGCAGTACACACTAGTAACTTAAACAAGAGCACTAATGGCAGGACTATTGACAGACAATCTCACCCTGTAGATTTGTAGTCACGCGAGGTAGATACTACACTCACACCCAAAGCAGGACAATCACTACTTTGAGTGCAATTGAATACAGTTACACAACTGTAAGTGACCCTTGAACTGGACAATCAACAGTTACTGAGATATAGAGGATGACACTGTATGTCACTCTAGTCACACTGATGTGCAAATGATGGGGTAGAAATGGTTATTTATTCAGAGGCAGAATGGGCTCCTTTTATATTGTATTTACAGGGGCTGACTAATACTACTGGAAACTTCTACCTATTAATAGATGGAAACTACTGGAAGCTAGTGGAATATGTGAGAAGGGGGTGGAAGTTTCCTAGCCAATGAGCTGCTTGGATTTGCTCTCACTCATGGCATGAGTCATGGATGGAGTCATAGTGTGACTCAGAGCAGGAGTCATAGTATGAGTAATCACAGGAGTCATGGTATGAGTCATGGAAGGAGTCATTGCATGAGTCATGGAAGGAGTCATTGCATGAGTCACCATTACTCAAATAACTCGGTCAATACTTCGTTTCCTCAGCTGATCAGCACAGCTATGGGTAGGCACAGCTTCTATTGAACTCTCCACTGAAAGTGGAGTCAGGAGGTGCAGTGGTTGTGAAGATATTGAGCATTTACTGGCAGTGGTGACCAGATTGAGTCAGAGATTGAAATGAGTCATGTGATTGAAAATGAGTCAGTTGTCTGGGTGACTCCAGCTGACTTTAAAGCTGCTGACATCTGCAAAGGTTTGTGGGTCCATGTGGGTCCCAAAACTTCTCCCAGCAGAACAATAAGTTTGTAGACTCATTTCTGCATGGAAAATTCCTGAAAAAAATATGAAAAAATAGAGAATATTTGAATGACCCTGAATCAAGAGAAAGCAGCACATATATGCTGATATTTTGAGGCCATGAAGCAGAATTGTACAGTTTTGGGATTTTTAACAAGATCTTTTAAGGGAAAACCAGTTCCCATACAGTCAGAGGTTGGGTCAGAGGTTGGGTTGGAGTCGGAGAGGGAGTCGGGGTATGTCGTGGGGGTCAGAATGGACTTGGCTCAGCTTATGTGCTGCACCCTCACTAATACCAGTGTCTGAGATTTCAGAGACGGAGTATGACTTAGATAGTTAGGATCAGACTTAGGAACTAGGTGTGATTCAATATTTGAACTGGGGAATGAAGTCCCCAGTCAGGCAACTTAAATATGTCTGGGTCCAATGGGGACAGATGTCTGGGTTACTATGGTGATGGTGATGCATCAATTGGAACTGGAGATGGATGGGCAAGATTCAGTGGTGACAATTGGACAGATAAATGGAGGTGTGATGGTTTCCAAATGGAGTATAGATTTCATATGTGTGGGGATCTGAGTGGCTCAGACAGGGATCTGGGCATTAATGAATATAGTCATAACATGTAGCATGGCTGCTTCTTCTAGGAGTTTAGTGATAGCTATGAGTTGTACTGCACCTTCTTTCCCTATATTGTAGCAGTTCACTCTTTTGAAGTCACCAAATGAATGAAGGGCCACTGCTAGGGCTCATATATTAGTTTTGTTACCTTCATTGATTCCTCTTTGAGCCAATATTGAAACTGGGTCTCCAGGGTCTGTTGCTGGGGAGGGTGATCTTCTTGGGCAAGTGGAAGAAGGTGCTTCTAGCATGGGTTGAAGTGTTTGGTGACTTTGTGACTGTGGTAAGGTGGGTAAGGGTGGAGGATGAGGTTGTGGGGATGTCATAGAGTAGTCTGGGTGTTTTCATGTTGGACATATTCTGTGTTACTAGGAGCTGCTGTGTTCTTTTCCTGTGGGTCTTTTTGCTGTGAGCCGAGCAAATTGACCATGGGAAAGTTGAGGTTGGTTGTGGTAAGAGGACAGGCACGCTCAATATCAACAGTACATGTAGATCACCATTATGCCCCGTGATCATGCTCGGGAATGCTGTCAGAAGGCGACAGGATTATGGACTGGTTCCTACCTGTTCATGCTGATTCAACCACACGGATGGGTGCAAGCATGATCGAACTTTAATAGTATGTGCATCAATATAGAAGTACCACAATCATATCAAGTGGTTTTGGATGCAATCCCTTGATCCTGTCGCTGATCCCACCAGGAAACAATTTAATATTTTTGAGTGAGAGCATTACCTGAAAGTGGAGTACACCAGTGTCGCGGCTACTAACTGCCAGTCACATCTGTTTGTATCTACATCAACGACAAGTTCTGCAGCTAACGGTAGTGTTGATTAAGAGAAGGACGATGGAGTTGACTGGAAAGGATGAGACCCTTCTTACAGCAATCACGCTTCTACATGAAGATCATCACCACATTTGAACAGTGTATAGGCGGTTGTCAATAAGACTCATCACGGTTTCTGACTCCCAATTAATAGCAGCTCACTTCACGTACGTCTCCGATGATATGCCAGCTTGTGTGGGAAGCGCGTCTCACGTTGATGAGTCGAATCGTCAACACCCGCTACATCCGCATCGTTGTGCGCGACAGCAACCGAGATTGAGTTGCCACACGTAACGTGCTGAATCTTCGCCAAGGCTCCACCGTCCCCATCCACAAGCACAGTTTGCAGCTGCTTAGGAGCCCGTCGCTCGTCCATCATATCTGTGCAACCTGGGAACGCCCATCCACCAGGCCAGACATGACGTTCAGTGGATAAAACTCGACGGGGCGCTCGTGCCGGGAATTCTATCCAAGCGATCTAGGATGACGAGTCGTATATATTTCTCAATGCGGGATGGGACCTGGCAGCTATGGCGGACAACTATGGCGGACAGCTATGGGAAGGTGTTGCTGGATATCGTTGGAGGGGGATGGGGGTCGGAAGGGGGTCAGAGGCTCTGGAGCGGCTGGCATTGGCGTCAGTGGTGGCACGGCGATGATGAAAATTGATTGTGCAGATTGGGGTCGGCGGGGCATTGGATACTGTGGCGAGACAATGTGAAGGAGCATTGAGGTTATATTGCACGTGTCTACTTGCATTGATATCGATTTTGTCATGACCTGATTATGATTTCTCCAGCCTCAATAACAGGGGACCATCGGCCACTTTACCCGAGTTTACAGAGCATATGATGAAAGAACTGGTGAGGCATCAGTCAGGCTGTTCATACTCAGTATCAGTGTGAGCAGATCTAGTGCATTAGACAATTCTCCGGGAAGCATCCAGCAATTCGTATATTTGCGTACGTAGAACTGGGAGGACCTCCTTCCAGAACAGGTCGTCTTGTATGCATTGGGTACCATCCTGTTCATGTTGTGGATCCTCTTCGTCAAGTTTACGGCACACCTTTTCGACCAGCTCTATTAGATGGTTTGTTGTCTCACTCTCGCCCCATCGTCTCCTTGCATATTCAACAAGTGACGGAAGAGCTGCGCGGCACTCCTCAGTAGATATCTGCCATATCTCGGCCCCACATTTCTCTCCAAAGCCATCAAGGTCGAACATGTAGCCCCAGGCTCGCAGAACAAGAGGCCAAATCGAATCTGCCTGGACTGCTGTAAACAACGGGTGGTCTTCGCCCGCTGCATCAATGATCGCTAAAATGTGAGCCAAGGGTACAGCATATTGGTTGAATGGATCGTCTCCCTTGGAAAACAGTATTTTTGCGATCACGAGACAGTTGTCGAAATGGCCGTTCTGCTGGAGTTGAGGATGCCAAGTGGGCTCCTGGAAAAGGGCACAAAGTAGCCTGAGGTAGGGAAATTCACGGACCCATGATAGATGTGTGAATGCGTCCTCGTTGGTGGGTGTTTGTGGAGCAATTAGGAGGACCGCTGAAGCCAGTGCTTGTGAGAACTGTTCTCGGAGTGATCCATCGTCTCGACCCATTGAAGCCACTGTGTACCGAATGACACAAGCCGCACGCAGGGCTGCATCACCGGTACTTTCCTTGCCCAACACCTGCGTCAGCGTGCCAACGTAGCGACGCTTGCGGTCCGGGGTACTCGGCGATCCACGCAACTTGCCCAACAGTAGAAACGTGTCTCCGATTGCCCGATCATCGGTGCCCTGACACATGCGTAGATGGTGATCCACCAGGAGGTCAAACTGCTCCTGGGTGCAGAGCTGACTTTTATCCCTGAGCAGGGATATATTAAGCATATGAATGAGACTGGCGACACTCTTGGATCGGACTTGATCATCGCCCAGTGTGCCTGAATAATCCTCGATTAAATAACAACAGAATTTGAGAGCCCGCTTGAAGACGCGACGATCGCTGAAACCGAGGTGATTTGTGTCAAAGTATGCAAGGAGTGGGTGAATCAGCCTCAGTGCATTCTCATGCCGTCTACGATCTTGAATCTCATTGAGAAGCACAGCTAGCATGCAACTCATGGCTGCTTGTTGAAGTGTTTTCATGGCTTGACTGCAAACACGTAAAGTCAACCGCTCATGCAAATGTATTATCACAAGTGTCTATCTTCTTACCTCTTGTCAAGCCTCGCCAATTCCCCTCGATCGATTCCAATGCCAACTAGCATGCCTGCTAGCAATACACAGTCCGCTACCAGACGGCGGGGAGAGAGGGGCGACTTGGAGTCAAGGCAGATGCCGATGAATTTGATCACAAACGTGTCAAATTCCGGGTCATTGTTATTGTGCAGACGGTATGCGAACATATGTGCCATCCACATCCGGTCTGATAAAGGGAGGCGTGCCATATCCAGATGGTCGGGTGAATTGTCTACGGCAGAGGAAATGACCAAAAAGCCTGGATCATCTGGGTCCATGTAACACAGAGTGAAATCACCTGGTAAGACTACGCCCCCGCTTCTGTATATATCAAATGAATTTCGCATATCTCGTTCAACGCAAATTCGCCACATTGCTTTCAGGCATTCCACTGCGCCTGCTTGTGCGAGAGGAAGAATCTGATTGTTAGAATCAAAGCACACATAGAAGCCGCTTTTCAATCGGTCCACAAGTGTGCCAGTCACCGCCACCTTCGCTGGCCACTCAATCTCCGGTACCATTCCGGCTGCAGCAGCGATAATCTCTGTGTCCGTAGTCGTCTCGAGGACCCACTGGACAGCGTGGGGCGGCACAGCATCTACTGGTGAAAACTCGGCATATGATCCCAGAACGCTAAGATCAAACTGATTGGAAGACAACGTGTGTTCTCCCGTAGCTCCTAACTGCTCCAACCCTAGAGCCGCCTCTGGGTCAGCGGGCGACAGGGGGGCTTGCCTGCAGGTGGAAAGTATAGGGGAGGGACGCGGGGAAAGGCGTACAATCCATTCCGAGATCAGTTTCTTTGCAGTGGAAAAGGCGTGCTTCGAGAACTTTTGAAGGTGATTTAGCATGCCATCCCATGTTTCTGCAACCGACGTTCGAAAGGGAGTCGTGAATATAAATACACGCCGAAGTACCGTTGACACTGGCGTCTGGAATGGACAGTCGGGAGATTTCAACGACGACACCACGGTGAAGAAGTAGAATATAAATCCAAACGCCGTTGTCGCCATAATCACAGTTGCAACCGTATGTTGCAAAGTCCAGATATTGGCAGCGAGAGCAATCCCAAAGAAGAGGAGTGACATCTGGAGTAGGATCGGAAGAGTGGCGATGATCGTGTTGAAATGCCATGTTGCCAGTGCATCCAGCTTCTTCTGCCTACGCTGGCAGCGTTCATGCAGGGCGCCTTGACCGAAACGCATTGTTTTGAAGTGTCCCAGCCACTGTTTCCCTAGCACTGCACCGAATGCAGCCAATAGACTGCTAGAGAGACTCGTGTACGCCAGCGTCTGGATCCAAATAGTCATAGAACTAGGTCCATTCCAGATGGGAAGGGATGCCTGTTGAGCAGGAAACATAGAACCATTGATTGTGTTGATTAGTGTCATTAGGAGGGCGTTGGTGGTGTCACTGGGAACCGGACTGAGACTCGATTGCATGTTGACGATGAAAGTCGAGCTGACGGCCGAGAATAGACCGGCCTATGTGACGTGTTTGAATTAAGCTCAGGTCAACGTGCGGAACACATACGAATATAAGCAGTACATCCAGGTCACCGCTGTGTCTCTCGATCAGCTCGTCATCGTGCTGTCTGGCCACCCGTTCATATGTAGACCAAAAACGGGAGGGGGCATCTTTTCTGGTGCGTTCAAACATATCCGATTCGTACATGGTGTCGAGAATGTCTTGGAGGATAGTCTCAGATCTGGTCGCAAAGCGTCAGCACGCAGTTAGATAAGGAATCGTACACTCACTTGGTTGTTGGTTTTTCGGCTACGATCAGCTCGACATGATTGGCCCCAGGTTCCTGTATCGTTGATGTCGTTGGGACGCCAGCTTCGGGGGGATCCAGATGTTGCAATGGAGGTTGTGGTTTGTGCGTGGTGTCTGTCACCCCTTGTAAGCTTGCTTCTGTCCTAGTGGCAGGCCATCCTTTTCACATGTTAGATCAAGAAGTGCGCACTCATTGAGCCGCCTCATTGTACTCACCGTTGTATGACATATCGACAGTCTCATCCTGATTCCGATGAGCTAGAGGACGCCCTGTGTGCCCTGTGTGCCCTGGTGGCGGAGTGTGTGATTCGTGGCCAGTATCGGTTGCATCGCAAAGGGTGGCCCCTGGCCTGAGTGCATGCCGTCAGCATCCATTTAACATGTTAGATCAGGAGGTGCGCACTCACCGAGTCGACGGTTGGTTAGACTCTGCAGAGACCGGTGGATCACTTGCTTGCACGGTGGGGTCAGACATGGTGGAAGGAAATGTGTTGGTTATTGGTAGGAGGCACTGATTAACGCCTAACTCCCAGACCCCGTATTCTGCTTCTTGAGATGTCATCGCCCTTCGCTCCCGCAACTGGCGCTAGATCACTGGTTAACGTGACAGCGCGTCAGTCACATCTAACATCACGTGCACGTACAGAGTTCTAACCGGCCTAGAAGTGATTGATAGTGTTCGTGGACCTATACATGGCAGGTGAGTCGGAGGCAGGTCTCTGGGTAGATCGTGATGAATACATACAGCTACTGTCTGCTGCCATGATCACCTCGAGCTCCACAGGCAAAGGCACGCTCCCTATTAACGCCTCCATAGGCCTACCGGAAACTTTCATGCGGCGAGGAAAGGTGTGTACAACGCCTCTATGATAGATTTAGTGGTTCCAGTCTCTGACAGGCGTGTGGGTACTGAGACGTTGCTGGGGGAAGTCTTGGGACGACAGGGATACCGTTACTCTGACATCATCCGCAGGGGGCTGAGAGAATGGTCAAAAACGTTACAGTCTTCCTCGCGTTCATTAGGACACCACGCAGACATGATGGTATTACCAGGTGATATGGTTGACGGCACTGTTTTCACGAGTCTCGCATGGGACTGCGGTGGATGGAGGTCACTTGAGTATTATTCTACTCAGTCACTGCTTAATTATTACTGCATAACTAATTCATCCTAGGCTTAGTTTTCAAAGCACCGGAAGAATACCATGAAGACATAGTAAAGTGTCCCTTCTCTTATGAAAATTCCTGCACGATTATTTCACACACGAGAAACTTGCACATACACCTCGTCTGAAGCGAAGAACACAGCCAAGCCGATGTGAAAGCGGTAAATCTGCATATTTAGAGGACACTATTCATAATCGGCATTGATATTGATGAAAAGGGGCCCCCATCAAATAATCGAGAGCCGAAGGCTTCAGCGAAACTTTCGCGTGACGCAATGCTCACTCTTCTGCGAAAAACACTTGTGGACGAAGCACGTCGCAAGGCTGAAAAATTAGTCCACCAAGGGATGGAGTTGAGGTGGACGAGTGTGAAAGGATTGAGATAGAGTCGGTCAGTTGCTAGCATACCTGGTCCAATGAGTCCATATTGACTAGAGGATCACTTGGACGAATACATAGGAGGTTGGTCGGGGTGTTCGTCAGTCTATTCCCAGCATGAGGTAAGATGTGAACATGCCTGCTGGAGGGGTTTCCTGAAGGAAGATAGCCTCACCCACAGGCTGAATATCCCCACATAAGCGGTCCACTGGCCTCAAGCGCGACAGGATAACCTCTGCAGCAAGCGCGCGTATTTGCAACATCATGCCATTGAGAACCACAAGATCAACATTTCCAACAACCTCAGATTCCATGTGTGGCAGCTTTCGTGACCGCTGCGATGGAGCACACTTGTTCTGCAAGAGCATTGGCGGCGCTTGACATGGAGCATTTTTATGACTCGCCAGGTTATTATACCCAGTCATAAAAATTGTCATCGAGATAGGACATTGCAGCCTCCCTAGCTGTGCCGAGCACGGGTATATCCTAATTCAACAAAGAAGCACGCTATTTCGACGAGGAAACGGGACGCTGCATAGCCAAGGCAGAAAATGAAGCATGTCTGGCCTGATGGAAGGGCGTTCCCAGGTTGCGGGCTAGATATGATGGACGAGCAACGGGCTCCTGGAGCAGCGGCACGCCCTGTGCACAGACGGGGATCATGAGGTCTTGGAGAAGGTTCAGCGTGTTACACGTGTCAAGTCGGTCTCGGCTGGTGTCGTGCACAACGATGTGGATGCAGCGGACGTTGAAGCTATCCGACTCATCAACGCGAGACGTGCTTCCTGCGAAAGCTGTCATTGGAGACATGCGCGAAGTGCTGTTGATTGAGAGTTAGACATCGCGATGAGACTTACTGCGACTGAGCATGCACAGCTACGTTGTTGTGATTACCTTTGTGTAGAAGCGTGATTATTGTCAGAAGGGTCTCATCCTTTCCTCCCGCATGGTCAACCCCTTCGTCCTTTTCTTCATCAACACCGCCAGTAGCTTCAGAAACACTCACCATGTTGTATCGGTGTTCGCTTGCCATGGATGTAGATACAAACGGATTTTACAGCCGGGACGCTATTATGTACTCCTACGTTTAAGTAATGCTCCTACTCAAAAAATACAATTATTTCCTACTGGGATCAGCGACATGCGACAGGATTAAGGCATCGCATTTAAGACTACATGACCGTGGCACGGGTGACATACCTAGCTCAAGTTTGATGGTGTTCGGACGCGTCTGCATATCTTTGAATCAGCGCAAACAGGCAGGACGCAGTCCAAAATCCTTTCAACTTCGAGATTTTCAAACTTTCACTTGACAGAATTCCCGAGACGATCACGCAATGGTGATCTAGATGTCTGTGTTGCCTGCGTTGATATCAATTTAATTCACGCACGTCGTTCAGGCTGCCTTGGGATGTCTGTGCGGTCTGCGTCTGCATTGTCATCATCCGGTGCACTGCTTTCTTTTGTTGGGTAAGAGGTCTTGTCGTTACTAGATTTGGTTTGGGAAGCGCATGTGGTCATCATGGTCCTATTGGAGGAATACGGTCCCGGCGTGAGCGTCACATCGATTTGTGCCTGTTCTCTGATCCGGTGGAGGGGCGTTCCCAGGTTGCGGGGCTGCAATAAGGTGTTGCCATGAAGCCGACGAGGTAGAGTGCCCGAACCAATGTGGGGACATTGAGTTGAAAAAGAGATACAGGTTACGTTAGCTATTTACATTAGCAGGCACGTAGTGTTGAGGGGTGGTTTTCACGAGCGTTGGCACAACTTGGCAGTGAGTCTGTTCCTGCTCCTCTATTGGGAAAGCACTTTGTTTGTGTATAGACATGCCTACTGCAATGTCAAATTGTACACAAAAGTGATGAACTACAAGCCATCAGTAGATAGTTGATATTCTAATCATCAGGAGAACAGGCATCGCCAAACCCCTGGGTCAATCTGGTGTCCAGTAATCTAGCACAATATACATAGGTCTCTGCGATCATGAATGTCAAGGCAGACATGGGAAATTCAGCGTCAGAGTAATCAAATAAGAGCATGAACCCATATCTTATGAATTTCAGGAGAGGATGGTGTCCCAGCAATGCCAGCGCTTGGGTCTCACATGGCAACTGCATAGGAGCCATGCTCTGGCAGGCCCTTACCAATGCCTGCCGAGCCTTACTCAAGCCTGGTCTTGATGTTCATTTGTCCATAGCTGTAGATGGATGGGCAAGTCTCAGCCCCATACTTTGGTAATCTCATGGCATACACTCAGGCAGGCAAAGGCTCAGATAGGGGCTGGAGTTCAGCAGAAGGGGTGTGAATTAAATACTAATACTATCAATGGAATGTTACTAATTGCTTGAAGGATATGGATGCAAAGAGGGATAGATATATAAACTTCAGTCATGTGGGGTGCAATCAACTGAAGTATCCAACAGGACAATATTAAACTTGTATACTACCAAGTCAGGTGGGCAAAATGAAATAAGGATTGCCATACTTGACCACTATGTGTATGTATTTGTGGCTGTTGAACTTTGTGATACCTCAACTATGCTTCTGTGTTCATTGGCCTCAATACTCCAACATTGCTTACCTGGAGATCAGCAGAAGGGATGTGAACTCCAGTAAGAACCAAAAGAAAATTTTAGTATCACCCCCAAACTGTGCACCCACATGAGTCCATGTTGAGGGTGAATTGCTCCATAGCTGTGTTGGAAGAGTAGATGTGGCAGTGTGACAAACACAAGAGCATCTCTTTTTGTTCTCTTTCTTTGACTCTCTATTGTTCTCAAAGATCTATATAGTAGCTAGTTTTTGCATCTCCTCTTTCTCAGTGGTTTGACATGATTGTGCAAATGCTGAGTTATTTGTACAGTTGCATTAAATTTTACAGGTTATTGGGCTCCCTGCTCCCTACTCCAATCAACATATCCTGCTCAGATGTCCACAGCACTCACCACCACCAATCTCCTCCCCTCCTTGGTTCCTAAGCTTATGCCAACTGGCTTGAACTGGACCATATTTGCCATGCATTTCCAGGACACCATTGAAACAAAAGGCTTGTGGGGATATTTTGACAGCACCACTGTTTGCCCCATCCTCCTTGAAACTTCCACTTCTAAACAGAAGTCTGCACTCACCCAGTGGATCAAGGAGGACTGCTCTGCCAAAGCCCTCCTTACCCATCACATCCCTGACTCAGCCCTGATCTGTATCCACAGAAAAACATCCCTGAAAGATCAGTGGAACCTCATCTCAAAGGAGTTCTTGTCAAAGGGTGCCTTTGCCCAAGCAGACTTGTGCACTCAGTCCATGGAGTCCAAGTGCCCCGACAAAGGCAATGTGCATGAATTTTTGGACAATCTGCATGTAAGAAAGGAGGAACTGGTTACCTATGGGGTCATCATTGAAGAGAGACTACCACTCCACTATCATTAAATCCCTTCCACCTCATCTCTCTGCTTTTGTCTGAAATTTACTTACCAGCATGAGACTGTATAGCTCTACAAAAACAATTGATCCTGATGAGCTCATCTCACTGGTTTCTGAGGAGTACAAACAACATGTAGCACAGAAATTATGCTGTGCTGGAGGCAATACTTCAAAAGGGAATTATAAAAATGAGGCCATGTCTGCCTTACCCAATGGAAAGGGAAAATGTCCTGAAAGGAGGCCACATGGTGTCTGCTGGAACTGTGGTGACAAGGGACACTATAAGGACAAGTGTCAAGACATCAGTAAACAAAGGCCACTCCCAGAACAACAGTGACACCACTAATGTTGCTGTTCAATTGGATTCTGAGACCAAATGTGCCTTCATGGCAGATGAGCTCTGGGAATCAGACTCAGAACTCCCACTGCTTTTATCAATCATTGATTCAGACTCAGATGTAGAAACCACCAGGGAAAGCAAAGGAGACTGGTTCTCTGAGATTAGCAATGACTCAGACAATGAATGCAAGATGGAGCAGTCACCTGAAACTGACAAGAGCAATGGTTTTTCACTTGTCAATGATGACTTGGACTGCATTGACATTGATCTGAATAACGCACATGCAATTTGTGTTGAAGTTGATGAAAGAAATAGGACCTCACCTTGCATTGAAGTCTATGACTCAGGATGCACCACTCACATCACTCCTTACTGTAATGCAGTCCAAAACTTCATCAAGATTACTTCAAGATCATTCCAGGCTACAAACAAGCAAAACTTCAGGGCAGTTAGAATAGGTGAGATGACAATTGATATACCAAACAACATTGATATCTCAAAACTAAGGCTCACAGAAGTCCTGTACTCACCTGAAGTTGGCTACACTCTTGTGTTAGTTGGTCATCTTGATGATGCAGGTTTTGATGTGACATTTGCAGATGGCAAATGTACAATATGTAAGCATAATGGTAAGCTGGTTGGCATGGTCTCCAAATCAGGATGTGGCCTCTATTGTGTCTCACATGAGTCTGATACGGCAAATTTGACTACAGACATACTCACTTTGGATCAATTCCATTGTTGAATGGGTCATATCTCTCCTGAAATGGCAAGGAGATTAGTGGCTAAAGGTTTTGTAACAGGAGTGAAACTCAAGGACTCACCATCAGGAGACCCTTTCTTTTGTGAATCTTGCATATACACAAAGGCAACTCGCAGGCCTGTTTTCAAAACGAGTGAAGGTAGCCATGTCACCAAGTTTGGTGAAGAGATCCACAGTGATCTGTGAAGACCTGCTCTGGTTGCAATGAAAGGTGGAAAGAATTATTACATCACTTTCACAGATGACATGTCTAGGCTGATGCACTTATACCTTCTATGCACCAAAAACAAAGCCTTTGGTGCATACAAGGAATACAAGATCTGGTGTAATGTGCAGCTTGATGCTAACATCAAATCTCTACACTCAGACCATGGTGGTGAATGCCTATAGAAGGATTCATATCCTATCTCAAATCTAAAGGTACTATGTAAAAACTCACTGTGTATGACACATGCCAGCAGACTGCCAAGATTCCTGTAGGGCAAAGCAGCACATTATGTGGTATGGCTTATGAATCACATCTTAACCAGAGTAGTAGACAGTAGAACACCATACGAGGCTGCTTTTGGGAAGAAACCAAACTTGTGTTATGTTCACAAATGGAGAGAAAAGGTGTGGGTATGCACTGAAACTGGTAACAAATTGGGTGGATGGATTGCAGAGAGATGCTGGCTAGGCATTGATGAGTAAAGCAAAGGCTTCCATATCTACTGGCCTGACAAGCAAACTGTGAGTATTGAATGAAATGTTTACCTTGACAATTGGAACATGTCAGGTTCTCGTCTCAAGGGGGAGGATTGGGAGCTTATTGAAATGAAATCTGACCTACCCTCACCTGGTCCAGCTTCCCCCACTCCATCTCAATCTGCACCCATTGTCAAGCCATCACTTACTGGCATTGATACCATGGACCCATCCAAACTTGAAGATGCACCTGGTAAATGACTGTACAAACCCAGTCAGCATGTCTGCAACATCCTAGATGGACATGGCATTGCTTCTTACCATCATCTGATCCTGTTGTTACCCCTAGAATTCAGCTCCCTACCACTGTAAACCAAGATGTGGTTCTTGAGGGGGAGGGATCAGCAGACTGGATGATGACAATGGAAGTAATGGATGAATATGCACTGGTAGCTGAAATGAGTGAAGTCAAAGCTATTGAGCCCCAATCTCTAGCCCTGATTGGGAACTATGGGAAAAAGGCATTCATGAAGAATTAGCATTACTCAAAGAAGCCAGAACTTGGGAACTTCCCGTATTACCAGAGGATGCAAACATTGTTGGCTTCAAATAGGTTTTCTGTGTGAAAAAGGATGCAGTCAGTAACATGGTCAGATACACAGCCTACCTTGTAGCCCAAGGTTTCTTGCAAGTACCTGGTGTTGACTACTTTGACATGTTCGCCCCCATCGCTAAACTGGCCTCAATCCAAACAGTACTGGCATTAGCTGCTGCAAAGGATATGGAAATCCATCAGATAGATATCAGAGGTGCATGCTTAAATGGAAAACTCACTGATCAAGAGGCTATATATATGACTTAACCTCCTGGATATCATGCTCCAAACTCTGCTGGAAAGGTGTGTCATCTTCAAAAGATGCTGTATAGACTAAAACAATCTGGGAGGTGATGGTATCAAAAGCTTGTCAAAATAATGACTCATCATTTAGCATTCTCAAGATGTGACATAGATCAAGCTGTGTTCTTTTGATGCAACAGTGAAGGCTCCATAATAATCCTAGTACATGTAGATGACTGCACAATCATAGCTTCTTCTACTCAGCTCATTGGTCATTTCAAATCAAAGATCTCAAAATTTGTTGAAATAACTGACCTTGGAGTTACATTGGCTGCTAGGGATTGAAGTCAGGCACAACCAAGAATGATGTACCATGCATTTTTCCCCATGCTCCTATATCACTTCAATCCTCCATTGGTTTAATCTGGATGAAATGAAGCTGTCATCAACTCCTATGCAGCTGGGCTTGCTCCTTTCCATGTTCCAAACACCCAAGACTATGGCCAAGTGGGCTCAGGTGCACAATACTTCATATTGAGAAGCCATCAGATCATTGATGTACACTGCACTAGGAACACACCCTGACATAGCATTTGCCATCCAAATATTGTCCAGATTTTCCACAAAATTTGGACCCACACACTGGAACGCCATCAAAAGGGTTTTCAGTTACTTAAAGTGCACGAAAGAGCTTTGACTGACTTATGAGCATGCTCAAACTAAATTGATAGGATATGTGAACACAGACAGCAGTACAGCTGAAGACAGACATGCAGTTTCAGGATACATGTTCATAATCACCAGAGGAGCAGTATCCTGAAGTGCAAAGCATCAGTGGATAATATCTCTATCTACAACAGAAAGTGAGTACATAGCTGCTGCCCATGCTGCAAAGGAAGCTCTTTGGCTTCATTCACTCATCAAACAACTTTTTGATGGAAAAACTATTCCCCACTACTATGTTTTCTGACAATCAATCAGCAATTGCACTTGCTACTATTCAATTAGTCTACTACCTGACCAAAGACATGGTGGCAGATACACTCATCAAGACACTGCCATATCTGCAAAGGTCAAGCACTTTGCTATAGACGCTTGTTCAGAAATACAACAAATACATATATACAACCTATTTTCCTCAAATTTTATACAATACACTTCAATTCAAACTTATTTTCATATTTCAACATGATTCTTAAATTTTACACAATATACTAGATTAAAACATATTGTGATATTTTGGCATAATTCTCAAAAATAATTCTTTTTTTCCTGATTTAGTGGTGGCAACTCTCTTGAGGGAACATCCAAATATCATTGATTCTTTCTTATACAATACTTGTAACATAATTTAAACTATCTTTTAATCCCCACCTGGTATTTGTATATCTAAATACCCTATATAATACCAATTATATTAATACATACATTCCTATTATATCCATGTAAATGATTATGTTCATCTCAACCAAATATCTTATCTTTTAAAGTTTATTAAAATATAGAATATATGTTTATATTTATGAAAATTTCACACATCTGAAATCTTTTAAGATATCCAAATTGTAACTCCCTGGCTTTATGTATCATTGAAATCCTGATGTATATCTCCTATACATCAGAATATTGTATACTGACATGATTCCGAACAAGCGTCATAGAACTCAGACTGTCCACAGTTTGAGGGGGAGTGTTGGAAGAGTAGATGTGGCAGTATGACAAACCATGTCACATATTCATTTGGCAGCCTTGTTGTTCACTATAGACGCTTGTTTGGAATCATGTCAGTATACAATATTCTGATGTATATCTTATATATATCAGAATTTTAATGATACATAAAGTCAGGGAGTCACAATTTGGATATCTTAAAAGATTTTGGATGTGTAAAATTTTCATAAATATAAACATATATTCTATATTTTAATAAACTTTAAAAGATAAGATATTTGATTGAGATGAACATAATCATTTACATGGATATAATAGGAATGTATGTATTAATATAATTGGTATTATATAGGGTATTTAGATACAAATACCAGGTGGGGATTAAAGATAGTTTAAATTATGTTACAAGTATTGTATAAGAAAGAATCAATGACATTTGGATGTTCTCTCAAGAGAGTTGCTACCACTAAATAGGGAAAAAAGAATTATTTTTGAGAATTATGCCAAAATATCAGAATATGTTTTAATCTAGTATATTGTGTAAAATTTAAGAATCATGTTGAAATATGAAAATAAGTTTTAATCTAAGTGTGTTGTGTAAAATTTGAGGAAAATAGGTTGTATATACATATTTGTTGTATTTCTGAACAAGCGTCTATATATGGCTCTTGCACAGTCACAAGAGCATCTCCTTTTGTTCTCTTTCTTTGACTCTCTATTATTCTCAAAGATTTATATTGTAGCTAGTTTTTGCATCTCCTCTTTCTCAGTGGTTTGACACACTTGTGCAAATGCTGAGGTAAGAGACTTGTTATTCATCTTATATTGATTTTTGCTCACCTGTAGTTACTCATACAGATAAATTATATAGTGGTTTGACATGCTTGTGCAAATGGTGAGTTACTCATACAGTTGCATTAAATTTTACAAGTTGAGTCTTCATCACTCCCACTTGATAAGCTCTCAATGAGATGGGCTCTCCCCTACTCCTAGCAATCCTCTAAATTTCTCAAATGCATCTCTCAGAATCTGCTTTGTGAAGATATCGGCTAACATATCCTTAGTAGAACAATACTTATTAGGGTATATGAAGTTCTAAACTACTTCAAATAAGGACTATTATTTAGTAGTTTCAAGGTATTTTCAAATATTCTAATGAATGTACTTATATTTTGCATTTTTATATATTTGAGCCCACAAGTATATATAATAGGTTGGTTACTGATATAATATGTCATGTGACTTCAAAGAGCACTTGCATGCAAATGATGCACATATTACATAAGCAGCAGAGTTCATGCACTTCAGCCAAAAGCAGCCACAGAAGGTTCTAATACCTTCATGGACCTTCCACAAGGTTCTCCAGCCTTCTCTTTCCTTCTAGGAGCTTCTCTAAGTCTCAGGAATATTCTCTAATTAGTTACATAAGCTAGATAGCCTGTGTATATAAAAAGGGCTGCAACAGCAGTGCAATAAAGAATATCTTTTACCACACACACACAGCAGTGTCTACTCAAGCATTGAGTAATCATCACATAAGCAGCATGCTTATATCAGCTACTCTTAAGATATATTAGCTTTGATTGACTCTCAGAGTAGCCAGAAGCTATTATATTACAAGCACAGCAGGCTCTAATATTAATCAAACTCAGAGAAGAGGTTAATATGGAGTAGCTGATTGGTAATTAACACACTACAAGCCCACTCAGAGCAGTAACTTGAAGTGTATTAATTGTTATTCATTGATCAAGAACCTTACATGTGTAATTGAGACTCTGAGGTTAGTCAGGTTAATACGTACCAGGCTATTGGTTGGTCAAGAAAACTGCACATTTAATTGAGACTCTGAGGTTAGTCAGGTTGATATGTACTTTGCTACTGATCGGTTGGTTCAACTGTAGGCATTTCAATAAATCAACACCACAGTCTATTAACTCACCTCTTTGAGATGAGATTAATATCCCTTGACTGTTGATTCTATCACAGATAAGACACGTACAGTGAATACACTCATTCAGAAGGAAGTGTTCAAGTGCATATCTATCTTTTTACATTGAAGGGATTATTGTTGGCTTTAATCCACTCAACCCACAGTTCTGAGACACTAGGTTACTTCCCCCTTTGATGTATCTGAACCCTTGAATGCCTGTCAATCTTGACTTTATATTGCATCAGCAGTAAAGCATGAACTACACATGACAAGCATAAAAATCTCTATTGCTTCACTTCCTGTAGCAACATTGATTGTGTTTGTTCACCAGAGTTTAATTTCTTAATTGGATTCTCCATTAAAATAGTTTCAAGCTTATTGCTAGCCTTGAAAGGCCATACATCCTTGGGCTAAACTTAGATTGTGATTAACACCACAGTTTAGATTGAAGTTCATGGTTTCAAAATAATACTATAGGTTGATTTCATTGTGATCCACTTGTTTCTGGATAAAGTGGTGATGAATATCTATATGCTTAGCATGTGTGTGAGCAATCAGATTTCATGCTAACATGATGCATCCTTGGTTATCAGCATGAATGACAGTGGTTGTGACAGGTGGGTAACCTAAATCCTCAAGTGAGATCCTAAGCCAGATCACATCCTTTGTCACATTTGATACAGCCATGTATTCCACTTTAACTGTGGACAGTGTAACTGTTGGCTGATTTTGTGATTGTTATGACTATATTCATTAATTCCCAGATTCCCATCTAATCCACCCAGATCCCCACACATATGAAGTCTATTGTTAAGGGCTGATATCCTGGAGGTTCAATGGAGTAGCCAGAGTTCAGATGCTAGTGAATAAGGGGAAAAGACTTTACTGTTCCAGTTCAACTGGAGACAGTATTGAGCAATAACTATTGAGTTGGATTGAGTGGACTTAGCTTCAACTTGTGTGTTGCATCCCCTCAGATTGTCAGTCCAATATTTTGGAGTCAGAGGTATGGAGTTGAAGATCCTGAGTTTGACTTGTCAAGAAGGTACTTGTCAAGAAGCTAGCAACCAAGAAGATGATGAGGCAAATCTTAGTCGATATACAAACTACTGTAACATACAAGAAGTAGCCCATATAAGTATGTAGAGAATTGAATGATAAATGATAGAACAATAAGATGGATATGGAATACAACATGGAAAGGAGTTTGGAGTTTGGACTCAAGTCCAAATGGACACTAAGCAATATAATTGTTGTAATCCATAAGTAGAAATGACTTATAAGGGAAACAATAATGGAGTTTGGGGTTAATGGAGGTGGGGTCGACAGAGGTGGAGTAAGAGGGGATGGAGCAGGAGATGGAGATCTGGAGATTAGACTTGGTGTTACAGGATGTAACAGTATCTCCCTTCTAGATCAAGCCCATGAGATCTTAGTCAGCATCATGGGAAAATGGTCAGTATATGTGTTTGAATTGGCACATGAGGCTGGGCCATTATTAAAACGTGTGTTATCTTGCTCCTTATCTCTTACCACCAACTACAATGCCTTCTGCTAAGGAACTTTGCCAGCAATGCACTGAATTGGACAGGTTGATCACTGAGACAAAGGTGACGGAGGAGAAGAAAAAGCAGGTGGCTCACATGAGGGTTGCTGAGGCTGCATGAGTCAGGGTGGAGGCCACAAAGAAGAGGGCCACATCACAGGTATCTGTCAAAGGCAAGGAGGTCATCTGGGACCTTGACAAGAGTCCAAATTGGACCTCATATGTGATATGTGCATTAAGTGTGAAGATGTATGCAACTGGGCAATGGTAAGTGGAATGGTGTCTGGAATTAGATTCCATACTGATTGTTGTTTTTGTTTTCTAGACTGGTAAATCTCACTCATGCCTTGCTTGCCAGCAGAACCAGCTGAAGTGCAAGGTGAAAGGTAATGCCCCTCCTCACTGGAAATGTGATTGTGAAGAGGGCAGCAGCACGGTGGACCCTTCGCCTAAGCATCGACAGACAAGGACCGTGAGTATGAGTCCTGCCACTGAGGTCATGCCTCTGGCATTGGTTGAAGCCATGCAGGATGTCAGCACCAACGTGGCTGCAGTGGCTTGTCATTTAATCAGCGTTACCAAGCACGTTGAAGGAACAAATGCAGCTCTTTGGGGCATCGAGGCTCATGTGGGTGAGGTCATGGGGATGTTTCAATGTTATATGATGGAAACGAGATGGGGCCCACTCCAAGGGGAGCTAGAGGAGTTGAAGTTAGAACTCCTGGGTGCCATATATGACTTAGACTCAAACTCCTTGGGGTCCTGGGATACCACAGATAACTTCAATCACAGATAACTTCAATGGGTTGGATGACAAGGAATGGTGTCCATGGGAGGAGATAGACCAGATGATTGAGGAGCAAAAGCTGGAGTTAGAGGTTCCAGAGAAGGAGATTTCAGAGTCAGGGGAAACAGTGGATGAGGGTCTAAGGGGTTGGATGCAAAGGAATTAGAGGTCAAGGAGAAGTGATGTATCTAGAGAAAATGAATGACTGATTTCTTGGAGTAAAAACTGGAGTGAATCAAAACAAGATGGGGCCAGGTTTGTGAGGGTAGACCTGATGGAAATCAGAGATAATCTCCATCACATGTCCTAGTTCTGAGGCTGATAGCCAGGAGGTTTCTTCATTACTCTGGTTCTCCATCTATGACAATAGGAGGAACTGGAGTTGGTGCTCAACCAGAGAATGGATCTGGAGTTGATGATTCGAGCATGGAAACGTGGAAGACAGGGTGTATGGAGTGCATGCTTTCTTGGAGACGGAGGGTAAAGGAGTTAGAGCCTGCTTGAGCAATGATCTCAAAAGGACCAAGATATTTCTCCAATAGTTTCTTGGAAGGTCTCATGGTATGTATGTTGTCAGATTTGACGAAAACCTTGTCTCCTACCTTGAAGTCTGGAGCCAGAGATCGATGACAGTCAGCGGAGGTGGAGTAATGGAGTTGGGCATTGGAGATGGTCTTTCAGAGATGCTGATGGAGTTTGTGGAGGTCCACAGCGAAGTCTTGAGCTCTTGGGGAAGCGAGGTCTTTGGGTGGTAACTCTTGTTGACAAAGAATGGGGATACACCAGTAGTGGCATTCAGAGCATTATTATATGCAAATTCTGCGAGTGGAAGTAAGTCGGACCAGTTGTCCTGTTGGTAGTTGCAATAAACTTAGAGGGACTGTTCCAGAGTTTGATTCATTCATTCGGTTTTTCCATCAGCTTCCAGATGGTATCCAGAGGGGAAGTGGAGTTTAATGTCCAAGGCCTTTCTGAGGGTTTGAAAAAAGGAGGACACGAACTTGGTACCATAGTCAGAGGTAATGTGTGATGGAACTCCATGCTTGGAGAAGACATGAAGCACGAATAGTTTTGCAAGTATAGGAGCTGTGATGGTGTTGACTGTAGGGATGAAAATGGACTGCTTGGTAAGGCGATCCACAATAACTAGGATGGTGTTGTAACCAGAGGATGCTGGAAGCTTCTCAATGAAGTCCATGGATATGGAGTTCCATGGACTCTCTGGAACAGGGAGTTGCTTGAGTAGTCCATAAGGACAATATCTCTGTGACTTTGAGCATATACAAGTGGTACATGATTTGATGTAGGACTTAACAGAACCATGGAGTTTGGGCCAGATATAGTCTCACCTGATTAGGTCTATAGTTCAGTTTTTTCCAAAATGACTGGAGTACATGGAGTCGGAGATTGTTCACATCAGAAATGTAGATGCAGTTGTCGAGACAGAGTAAGCCTTCCAAGCCAATGGACCAGTGATTGGTCAGTTTATTGAGATGATCAGAGATGGCTGGATCTGATTGGAGTGTGGATTGGATATTGGAGTGGAGTGTATCAATGTCCATAGTGATGACTGCTTGGAGGATTGGGGAGTAGAACATCATGGCTCAGAGGGATGCAGTTAACTGTTCATTAGTGAACACAGGCCTAAAATTATGCAGATTTACTGCTGCATAATCATCCCATTGTCTAGTTAACGAGTCTGGTTTTGTACTGAGTTTGCCAGGATGGAAACAGATTACCAGATTGAACTGGGAAAGGTATTCAGACTAGCAGGCTTGCTGCCATGTAAGGAGTTTGGTAGTTGAAAAGTATTTGAGGTTCTTGTGGTCTGTAATGACATTGACCAGAGTTGGAGATCCTTTGAGGTAATGTCACCAGGACTTGAAAGCTTCAAAGATTGTGAGTAGTTCTTTATCATGGACATTATAGTTGAGTTCCACCAGAGTGAAAGTCCAGGGGTGGAAAGCTATCAGGTGGACCTCATTGTCTGTTGGAGAGATGGTTGATAGAATAGTTTCTACAATGATCAGGGATCTGGGATTCCATTGTGATAAGACCGGAGCTGTGATGAAAGCTCTCTTTAATGTTTTGAAGGATGTCCAACAGGAGTTCAAGAACTCCCATGGAGTTCCTTTATGAGTTAAATAAGTCAGTGGAACTGTGAGATCAGAGTAGTTGAATATGAAATGCCTATAGAAATTGGCAAATCCTAGGAAGGATTGCACATCTTTGACTTTGTGGGGTTCTGGCCAATCTTGTATTACCTGGACTTCGCTGGAGTCCATAGTATGTCCATTTGGAGACAATATATATCCGAGGTACTTGACCATGCTCTCGTGGAAAGAACATTTGTTGGCTTGAGCATACAGCTTGTGCTTCCAGAGTTGGAGACAGACTTCATGGACATGGCTGCTGTGTTCTTCAGAGTTGTCGGAGTATATCAGGATATTGTCCAAGTACACAAGAATGCATATATCCAGGAGGTTGGAGAAAATGTCATTCATAAGATGCTGGAATGCTGCTGGAGCATTGGTAAGTCCAAAGGGAATAACGCACCACTCAAATGCACTGTAGTGAGTGCAAAATGCAGTCTTCCATTCATCACCTTCATGAATCTGGACCAGATGGTAAGCATGCCAGAGATCAATTTTGGTGAAGAATCAAGCCTTTCTAGGACTGTCAAGGAGATCAGAGATACGAGGAAGTGGATAATGATCTTTTTTGGTGATTTTATTGAGACCCCTGAAATCGACACAAAGTTGGAGGGATCTGTCTTTTTTTTGAATGAAAAGGACTGGAGCGCTGCCCAGAGATCAGGTTGGCCGGATGAAACCATAAGATAGATGCTCATCAATGAATTCTCAAAGAGCCTGGAGTTTGCTCTGGGACAAGGAGTAGATTGGACCAAAAGGAGGAGATGTTCCATCTTCCATTTCAATCTTCAAATCATATGGCTTGTGAGCAGGGAGTGTGTCAGCATGGGTTTTGCTAAAAATGTCCATGAATTCATGATATTTGGTTGGAATGTTCTTCATGTCCCCAGAGGGTCCTCAGAGTTCTTTGGAACTGTTGAGGAGATGAACAACTTGAATGTTTGCATGTCAGCTTGGGAAGAGTCATGGGCAAAGGCTGCCACATTGACGAAAGCTATTTTTGGAGCAACAAATGGAGACAGAGTTACAGAGTTGAGTGGAGCTGATGCTACCAACTCAGGTGGCACCAAGGATTTAGTCTCTATCAGAGTTCAGAACAAGATACCGCCCAATACCCAGACAATCAACAGATTGTAGCGGGTGAGCCAGTTGTGTCCCAGAACTGCCAAGCAAGTAACATCCAACAGAGTTACATAAAAAGTAACAGAGTGGGTGTAGGAAAATGGAGTGGCAATTTAATTGTGGATTTGATAACGGAGTTAGAGGATCCGTCAAAAAGCCATAACAGCATTGGAGTGATGTCTTCAGTCTGGAGGTGATGTCCTGAGACAAATGAAGTGTTGAGGAAACAATGAGTGGAACCAGAGTCCACTAGGGTTGGGATCGGAGTTAAGGGGATAAGATCGGAGGTGAGTCAGAGTGTCAAGACACAGAGCACTATTACACTTACCCATACTCAGTGCTACCCCTTGGCCTGACTGTTCTTTGGTGTGCTGAACAACTGTGTTACACACTGTCTGTTTGCTAGGACCATTGTGCGCAGGCTTATAGGATCTATTCCTTAAGCGAACTGACACTGGTGACAATAATAGGAAGGGGGGTGGTAGAAGGGATAGACCATAGAACAGCTCAGGCTGGATGGCAGCCATGTGAGGTGAGATGCAGCATGTTGTGAGTAGGAGTGGACATGTTTTTACTATCAAGTTCCCATGGTGCACTAGTAACTATTATTCTGCCCAGCATATGCTGGAGCCAATAATTATTGGTAACAAATACTCTCTACTGGAACCAGAGGGCATTAAAGTTGAATGCTGAGGGATAAAACTCATTGGATTTGATGGCATGGTGCTGATTGTAAATAGCATGATCACAGCACTTTTGCTGATGTGGGGGTGTCACAATGTGTGTGTCTTCCACTTTAGTTCTTTAGCAGGAGGTCTAGTACCAACTATCAGGTATTGGTTTCTGCCAGAAATACAGTATGCAAGCGTCTTTGTCTTAAAGGAGCTCCTGTAAAGCTGTAGCGTGCATTAAAAAGACACCTTTCGTCCGGTTGGTACTGTTGGGTTCCGGTACAAAGCAAGCCACAAAGGCACTGAAGTTGCTATTGTACTGTATTTACAGATGCATGCATTATTGAATTCTATTTTCCCTACAGTTGCGGTCTATGGACCGCCCTCGGGCTTCCATGTTCTGCTGGCACACATTAGACATAATGGAACTGCTCCAATAATAGTATGACGTTGCCGCTCCCCTCTCCAAGCACCCGCCCATATAATATACGCTGGAATCGCGAACAGGATGCACACCAATCAGCATAAAGAAAACATAAGAGAGTCATATTCACCCGTAAGGACATAACTTCTACGTTAAACAAGGCGCAGGTCTAGCTGAGAATCTGACTAAAAAGAGGCGTCGTCAGAGATGCTTCTTTGTCCCCATCTACATATTTCCCTCTGTGTGCTCTGTTCGGCGCGCCAACTACTCATCCTACCAGAATCAACTATCCCCCAACTTCGTCGCATCCATCGCTTCATATGTGAATATGTACCCAGGTCAATCCAACGTCGTGCTGCAGTTTTCATGGTAGGGCATTAAGTGAATGCTTCCACTATGCGTAGGTGCAAATTGTTTGTATAGGCTATCGAAACCACCCCGGCCGTGGGCGAGCTTTAGGCATGAAATATCACCAGGTGCCGCTTCTTCCCGGTCGGCCCGCATTCGTCGATGAATAAAATCAACCAAGGAACCATAGGAAACAACATCTTCCTCTATGATCACCAGCATTTGGAGCCGAGGACATACAGAGTTGACATCCCCATCATGAGCAGCTAGGACGGTGAGCAAAAGGTCCAATGCGGGGGAATTTTCGATGATAAGGGTGTCCAGATGATCCAATTGACGAAACATAGTGCGTATCACCTGTTCGGATGGCTTCCCGCCACATAGGCGTAGATGGGCTAGCCTGACAGTGCCATCTCCACAAATAGCATCTATGGCATCCGTCGCATGCGGAACCTTGAGCTCAAGCGACTGGAGTGAGGGGACATGGAGACGCGAGAGAAATTCAATTGCAAATTCACCTATACCAATACGGAGCGACTTTAGAGATTGTAAAATTAATGTGGAAGGTGCCACGTGGAAGTATCTGGAGTCCCGGCTACTCCAACATAAAGAGACAAGGTTGGGAAAGATACTCAGTAGCTGGAGGTATAAGGAAGATGGACAATAACGGAAGCAGACTCTAAGGTGTCGCACGGTCCGTATGGGAGGACCTTCCAAAGGTTGAACGATGTTCCCACCGTATTGAAGAATGATTGACTGAAGGCCAGGACAGTAAAAATGACCCATTTCATCGCTATTAAATTCATGGCAGGTATATTTGAAGGTCTGCATCCCGGCCGCATTGAGTGGGAGGGAACATCCCCCAATTCTCCCTCCAATGACCCCCCATGTCAGAAACGAAGAATCGGGTCCGCCAGAGCCCCCCATGGAACATTTTGTTATTCTCCCTCCAATGATCCCCCATGTCATAAACGAAGGATCGGGTCCGCCAGAGCTCTCTACGGAACATTTTAAAAACGGCGTCTCTTTCGACCGCCGCGTGGGCGTTATGTTCTGCTTTGTCCACCACCTGGCCGTTATGGTCTATTTTGTCCGCCTCCCGGAACCAATTGCGAGGTTTGATGAAGATGTCTAGAGGGTGAGACTTGGACTTCTTAAGCAATTGGTTAACATATTCTGGGGTGCGGAGCTTCGTGTCAAGTACGACTCTTGACCACATCCGAGGATCATCATGCACAATCATGTGCCATGTGCGGCAGACGCTCCCAAGTAGTTCAGCAACCTCATGTGGACGCAATGATTGCATTCTGCCTAGTCTCTCTCCCGGCCATATGATTGGAATTGATGGAATGCAGAGACGGAGTATTTCCACCAATGTTTCTACAGGGAGCTTTTGGATGGGAGCCACGATGGCATAACGAACGTGGCACCCCATGACCAGCCTGTGGCGCCGAGCTTGAAGAGCCCCGCTCTCCTCATCGATTGCTTCGATCGCCTCTCGTCGTTCCACGTTGCGTAATGTGATAACGTTAGGTTCCTCTCCATTGGGCACCCATATTGTCGCGGGGTTTGAGATATCTTCATCCATCAGCGTTTCAAACATAACGCTCTGCAAAACAAAGTAAGATGGGTGCTAACGACCGCAGGTCTATGGAGAGATGAGACTGACCATAGGTTTACTACCTTGCGGTTTGTCTATCTCCATGATGAGCTTGCGACGCCTTATGTATGGCTCGGTTATATAACTGCGAGAGTGGCAAAGATTGAAACTCGCCCGAAAGGGATAGACTCATAATATAACAAACTTTTCTCTCCGCCAGGTGGCTGTTCTCTGTGGACTGGTCTGTGGCTTGGTGCTCAGAGTGAGTATTCGACCCCCACTATTGTATGACTTGTCCTCAATAGTTTCCACGTGGCGCCATAGGTTGGACCTAGAGGGGGATCCATCACTATAATTTGTCTCCCGGTAGCGTGCGTGGAAGATATGTGAACGGAGCCGCTGAACTCGGACTTCTTTCAACCCTCGTTTCCAGGCAAAATGTAACCGCAGTCCACCGGATTGGACTGAGACAAGGGTAGAACCCTTGTCCGTAGTTAGTTGTGGCTGAACACGTACTCGTTCGGACTGGTCTATTGTCTGAACATCTGAGTATACAATTCGAGTCCCGCTTCTACTTACAGTATGGTCATAATATCGGCTCCTATGTCCTCCTGGTTATAACAAGTTGAAAATCACAGTTACCAAGTTTGACGACCGTTTACTAGGTACACTGTGCTACTTAACATTGGATGGGAATCGCACCCGCAGGAATTAAACAATAAACTTTTAAAATATCTAACAATAATGAACATGTGCGCCACAAGGTATTTACAATGAAACCCACATGCAATACATCAAAGACCTGTAGTACGTCTCTCACTTTCCCTTCGGAATATGTATTATAGATATGCCGAGAAGCTGGGACGACCCCGAAATTTGATAAGATCACACGTTGTGAGACTGCGAGTGTTGGGGAAAGAAAGGCGTGACGAGTGGATGTTGGACGCTGCAAATTCGCGGAGCAGTCTGCAACCTTTTCATAAGTTTCACTTGTACATACCTAGTTCCCGCCAGCACTCCCCGTCTGGAGTCAAGTGTATCTGCCATGCAGATACATAGTCACTGCGACATGTCACATGCCGTTCAATGCTACTGATTATATTCGGGTTGAATGAGTTGCACTCGTTCACGTGGGGAATTGCGGCGTTTGACCGTCCTCTTTCTACCATTGCACGGCAGGCAAGAGTGTTCGCGCGTACAGCAAGTGTGACTGTACAGGAACCACGTCTGATCTGTGTACAGCCACCACGCCGGTTAGAAGCATAGCAATCCCGGTATAGGAGGTATAGGAGTAGGCGCTTGGGATGCAAGTTCCTGTTAAAAGGTAAATTTTGCCTCCCAAAAGTCAACGGTCTGCCATCAACTACATCTCGGCAAAAATGCATGCGGCGCCACCGAATAATGGCTCCTGGGTAACACGCACAGTAAAATGGAGATACCATACATACAAGACATCAGGTTGCCGGCGTACTTGGTTGGTCGTTGCCTCTTGACTCTCCACTGAAAACTCCATATGATTATGTAATGAGCTGGTCCCAGTCGGGTCTCGGGGATCTTTCCGACTTAACTCCCACACCGATGCTATATAAGTAATAGAATACTGTCTATGCCAGCCTCCTGCGCCGTTTTGAGCTTGTAGCATGCCCCAATCTTCAGACTCACAGGACACTCGGCTCAGTTCATCGCCCGTCCTCGTCTATACACTCACAGGCGAATGTGCATGGGACACGGATCTAGTGCCTTTCCCGCGTGGAGCCGGCCCAGAGTACAAGGTCGCAACGGCGGCTTTTCGTGGGAGAGTATTGAAGGCGGTCCGTGCGGTGGAGGTGACGATGACGGTGACGCGTGTGGCGACGACGAGTGGGGACGTGGTTGCCACGTTGGAGTGGAGAGATACGTTGCCCGATAAGGTGACGCTGCGGGGTGGCCCGGAAATAAGCATGAATTCGTGGATGAGACGTGTGGGCAATGGGATATTTCGTCCGAGGCACGCATGATTAAAAGCGTTCTTGCGCCCTTGTTTTGTCTTACGAACGGGCTGGGCGGGTAGCTCCGTGAGGTTTCAGGATGGACAAGGAAGAACGTATCGATGGAAGAAGATCGCTGTGTGGCAACAGATGGAGGTGAGAATCACTATCTGAATCCGCAGACGTTGTAAAATGCACATTGCCCAAGCTCCACGCCGAGGACACACCCACGCGTGCCATTGCTGCCTTTTCTCGCGGCGGCATGGATCCCTTCACGAAAGCATACACAAATGGCATCCTGGCACTGACAGCGCGTGCGCTTGAGATTGCTGAGCTCTGCGTCGTGTCGTTTCTGTTTTTGGAAAAGCGGCGGCGATTGTGGGAGAGGGAAACGGAGAAGCAGGGAGAATTGGCATATTGGAGGTCACAAATCAGATGGAGGACTAATATATTGGGAGTGACCATTACTGGAACCGGAGGGCATTAAAGTTGAGGGATAAAACTCAGTGGGGTTTGACGGCGTGGGTCCGATTGTAAATAGTAGGGAGAACGATAATGCCAAGTTAAATCTCGAGTAGATGATTCTACATGAGCAGAGCGGCTGCGGCTAAGACGTCTTAAATGTCCATGAAAAGGTTCTACTGATCATCTCAGAGCAGGTCCTCCTGATCCCCCCCCTCGAGCGTACATTCACGGACAAGGCTTCGAGGTAGGCGTCGACAGTCATCTCTGGCTCGTCCCAGTGCATCTATTTGGGGTATTCGATCAGCATCACATTGCCAGCACGCCATCACACTCACAAAGTGATTCACACGGGGAACCATTCTGTACTTGATGTTGTCGCCGCCATGCGCAAGGTCGTCTTTCTGGATGGACCAGAGCGCGGCGAGCGAAAACGAGGCTGTGGCGTCTCCGGTGAGCTCCCAGACTTGCATATGAGGCAGCTTGGCTTTCACTGCCTTGTCAAAGGTCGCCGTCTTGTACACGGTATTCGACTGGGGCATACAGAGAAGCGCCATTGGAGTATCGACGGTGGTGTACGGGACCGAGTCGATGATGTCCGCCACGTCCGTTGGTGACATGTTCCAGATGGTGGGCGCGCGGAACGTGGCGGGAAGTGCGTATTCGAGGACATCGTTATCACGAGTGGAAAGATCGCCATGTTGAAAGTATGATGTGATCCAGAGGGTGAAAGCGGGTGTTCGGGACTTTGCGGGGATGAACGTATCTAGCTCGGGAGTATACGTCTGGGGCGGAAGAGGCAAGCCAAACGCGATGGAGGGGGGTTCTAGAGGTAAGGGTTTCAGCAGGGAACGGGAACACGGCGAATGGAAGTTGGAATGGGACCTTGCATGATGTGCGCGCGGATGTACAGGGCGAGGCGAGTTTGTACAGAGGGTGGTAGTGCCGCGATGTGCGCAATCGCAGCCGAGGTGAATGTGGCCCCAGCCGACCAGCCAAGCAGGGCGACACCGCCTCTCTTTCCATCGGTTGAGACCTTTGGGAGCATTTCGCGCTGTATGAATGTATCGACAAAGTTGGCAATTTCCAAGCCACGACATTTCAGCCAGTCGGCCTTCTGAGCGTCGTTGCCAGAGGTGAGGACAGCCTCTTCGTCATCGGAGAATGGTGTGGAGCCCTTGTATCCGCGACGGGTGATGGCGACGAATCGGACACCTTTTGCTTTGGCGACGGCAGACACCTTTCGGAATATAGCTAACGAGGAGGTCAGAAGAGGGAAGGAAGGCTTCTTCGAAAGACGAACGACTGGTGAAAACAACGCCATGCACGGCGAAAATGGTGGTGTATTTGCCTCCCGAGGCAGGAGGGCCGCTGTCGATGTAAGCAAGCTTGATGCCGTTGCTGTCGACGACGATGGTGGAGGACATGAAGAGGCAGATAATGGATGGGTCCAAGGTGGATTGGACGTGCTAGAGGCAAGCGACGGGGCGCTGCATCCTGCAGGAAGAGTGGCGTGCAGCAGCCTATACATTAGTCATGATTTGCAGTTGGACCGCCAGCTTCCATCAGCGTCTAGTGTGATTGATGTCTGATCACAAAGCAACCTTGGCATTGAAAAAAATAGCATCTTTGCAAAGAAGATTGGCATCACGCACACGAGCACTACGGCGCATTATCAGCACTCAGCACTGGATTATAATCGATGCGCAGGCCGGGTTATGGGTGATGCGTTGAAGACACCCAAATCAAGCACATTGCACGACTTGCAAGGAAATTTCCACTTGCTTGCCAATAGGGACGGTCTGGTCTAATGGAGGAACTCGGTAACTAGCCTTTGAGTGTTACGTAAACTTTGAATTTTTTGGCGCGGTATATAAGAGGAGACTGCTTGGCAGGACAAAGACTCTTATGGCTCTCACTCATCCCTCCATTAAAGGTACGTCCCTCATATCTGCTTATTTCTTGTACTCATTGCCGCAGATGGCTGGTTCCGCGAAATATCGCCTCAGTGGCCCGGCCAGGCCATGACACTCAAAGTAACCCGCATCCTGCACGCCGAGCGGTCACAGTTCCAAGACGTGCTCGTGTTCGAGTCCGAATCATTTGGAAACGTGCTCGTTCTCGACGGCGTCATCCAGTGCACGGAGCGCGATGAGTTTTCGTGAGTTGCGTCGTCGTTGGCATACACATGCGTGTGGGGCCTCAATACGGTATATTACATAGGTACCAGGAGATGATCGCGCATATCCCGCTCGCCAGTCACCCGAACCCGAAGAAGGTGCTCGTGATCGGGGGTGGAGATGGAGGCGTCGTGAGGGAGGTGCTCAAACACCCGAGCGTGGAGGAGGTCGTTCTCTGCGACATTGACGAGGTGAGCTTCCCGTCGCCCTGCCGCCGCAGTACGCCCGCTCAACGTGTTGCTTCCGCTCCTTTCAGGCTGTTATCCGAGTCTCCAAGCTCTATCTACCCAATATGTCCACCGCGTTCACCTCCCCCCGCGTGCGCACTTACATTGGCGATGGCTTTGCCTTCCTCGCCTCCGCCACATCGCAGCACACCTATGATGCCATCATTACCGACTCCTCCGACCCCGTCGGTCCTGCTCAGGCCCTCTTTGAGCAGCCCTACTTCCAGCTCCTCCATAATGCCCTCGCCCCCGGTGGTGTCATCTCAACCCAAGCCGAGTGTCTCTGGCTCCACCTCCCGTTCATCGCAGAGCTGCGCAACATGGCTCGTTCTCTCTTTGCCACCGCCGAGTATTCGTATACCACGATCCCCACATATCCCTCCGGCCAGATCGGGTTCATCGTCGCGTCAAATGTGAAGCGCGACCTCACACGCCCCCTGCGCGAGGTGACCGGAACAAGATACTATAATTCGGAGGTGCACCGTGCAGCGTTTGCGATCCCCGAGTTTGGGCGGGTGTTGTTAGAAGAGGGGCGAAATATACTCCCCGTGCTGCAGAGGCCAGTAGAAGGAGAGAAGAGACGTGTTCTGTTGCTGGGGAGCGGCTACGTTGCGCGACCCGCGGCGGAGTATATACTCCGGGACCCGCGGAATGAGTTGACGGTCGGTAAGTCGTGAATATCCTGGATGGACGGCGTGTGTGCTGATGGGACATGTTCCCCAGCGTGTCGCACCCTCGCTTCTGCAGAGGCCTTTGCTTCCACCCTCCCCCGCAGCACGGCTATGGCTCTTGACGTTTCTTCCAGTTCCGAACTCACCGCCGCGCTTGCGAAGCACGCGATTGTGGTCTCCCTTATCCCGTACACGCACCATGCGGCCGTCATCCGCGCAGCGATCACCACAGGGACGCATGTCGTTACGACGAGCTACGTCAACCCTCAGATGCGCGCGCTCCACGAGGAGGCGCGCAAGCGGGGCATCGTGGTTCTGAACGAGATTGGGCTCGACCCTGGTATTGATCACCTGTATGCGGTGAAGACGATCGGCGAGGTGCACGCCAAGGGTGGAAAGGTGCGACTTTACTTACTTGAATAATGATCGCTCGAGGTCTGAACTGGCGAATTTGATGCACACCCTAGATCAAGCACTTTTACTCTTACTGTGGTGGCCTTCCCGCCCCTGAGGCGGCGGACAATCCCCTCGGCTACAAGTTCTCTTGGTCTTCCCGCGGCGTCCTTCTCGCGCTCCTTAACTCCGCCGCATACCGTGCCAAGGGTACTACCGTGACTATCTCTGGGCAAGCCCTCATGGGCAGCGCCCAGCCATACTATATTTCCCCCGCCTTTGCCTTTGTCGCCTATCCGAACCGCGACTCTACGCCGTTTGCGGAGTACTACAATATCGACGAGGCAGAGACCATTGTACGCGGGACGTTGCGGTATCAGGGGTTCCCGCAGTTTGTGGAGGCATTGGTGGGCATGGGTTTCTTGGATCAGGGAGAGAAGGAGTGGTTGAAGGAGGGGATGACTTGGGCAGAGATCACACAGAGAACAGTGGGGGCGCAGGATGCAAAGGAAACGTGGGTGGTTGTGTCCACATTCTCCCCGCCCTGTCTCACCCTCTCTTGTTTCCTCACAGCACCCTCATATCACGCATCGCTCAGCTCGTGTCCTTCCCCACTCCAGCCGACAAGGACCGCATCATTTCTGGCATCCGCTGGATCGGCCTTCTCTCATCTGAGCGCGCCACGATCCGCGCGGGCACACTTCTCGACACGCTGTGTGCACGGCTAGAAGAGCTCATGAAGTACGAGCCCGGGGAGCGCGATATGGTGATGCTCCAGCACAAGTTTGTCATTGAATGGGCGGGTGGACGTGAGGTGAGTGAACTTTTGGGTGATCGTCTCGCCGTGCGTTGTTGACCCCAAGTCTCGTTGTAGGAAACGATGACATCCACCTTGCTAAAATACGGCGACCCGGCGGGGCACTCTGCTATGGCGCTGACCGTGGGTGTTCCCTGCGGCATCGCGACGCAGCTCGTGCTCGATGGCGTGATCAACACGCCTGGGGTCCTCGTGCCGTACAGCAAGGAGATCTGCGAGCCGCTTCGTGCGCTTGTGGAAAAGGAAGGGTTGGGGCTTGTTGAGCGAATTTCATAGGAGGGGGAAATATGTGTTGGGGGTGAAAAAAAAAACATTTGATCTAACTTTGTGAGTTTTCTTGTGCGGGGATGAATGCGTCGAGTAGAGCTAGCAGCTAGCAGGGTGGGTGGGCCAATCAATCAGCGTTGAATAAATCATCTGTGACGTGCTGTGACTTTGTGCGTGCTGCAATCTAACGCGTGGCAGGTGAACCAGATCAAGAGGAGAGTGCATGTGGTTAGCTTACAAGTGCGTACGTAGACCTCAGACATGCGTATCTGCGGTAAAATAACAAGTTAAGACTCGGGGAAAGTGCTAATGGCGCCCTCCGGTCCATGCTGACTTTACTTTGATCACCTGGCGAATGGTGCATTTCCAAGAGGGGAGTTTACGACCGAAACGCACATGAAATGAAGATATCCTCTATTCTCCCAAAATGACTTGGAGATACCCGATGCTGAGGCGGCTAGCGCTGTCAGGTCGAGAAACAAGCCTGGCACGGCGAGAGACAGTCCGAGAAATTGATCAGGAGATTGCGGCCCTTCGAGCGCGGCAAGTGTCCTGGTCTAAATCTGCAAGCAATCCATGTGCTTCATTTCCGACCAAAAGGCAGAGACAGACACATTGATATCACCGGCCTCCACGGGGCGTTGGCGAACTGCTTGGCAAAGTCTGCCGTGCATGGCGCACTATTGTGTATGATGATTCTCATATTTGGTCAACATGGCACTCAGATCCATGCCCAGAAGGGATTGATTAATTGCTAATGAACACTCTGGACATCTTCAGGGATTCAACTTGAATGATGACGTCCTGCTCAAAATTCAACTCGGATCTCCAAGAAGCTAGTAACACTGGAAAACACAATATCCACACCTGAAAATGTAGGCATCATCCCTGTGTTAGCTCGTGACTTTAGGGCGCAGGAACTAATCGACGGAATCTCTTATAAAAAAAAAAACACTTCGCAGTCCCAACGCACTCCTTGATTATGGACGCACGGGAGGACATATGACAGTCTGGTTCACCCCCCATCACTAGATTCTGACGATTTCGACACAGCGAGGCAAGGGGTTGATCCTGCCTCTTTTGAATCACTGTCCCATCGAACGCAATTATCGCTATGTCATCACAGAACCCCGCGGCCCACATAGGCTACGAATCTTCGAGACTAGCTGCTTTTTAATACATTCATTCCCATGGAATTTCCCATGGTGGTATGTTCATTTTTCCGTCGCCGTTCTCTTTGATAAAGACGAGCTGGCAATAACGCTGAACATATGGATGGGGCGTTTCCACGCGACAGAATAACTGCAAGCACTGGTCTTGGTCTGTTACCAGAAGCATGGAAACCGATGTGGGGATGAAGAAGAATGTGAGCGTTGTTAACTTGCCTCGTGACGTGGGCATGTGTTTCTAACTAAGTCTGTTCATCGAAGCATGACGGTTGTAACTGATATCATCATGGTACCAGGGTGCTTAGAAGGCTGGAGAAGGACAATCCTTCACACATATACGTACCCTCTCCTGCTAAACATGCACTGAGACCGAATCGTGAAAACTGCTACCTGCATCAAGCTTACCCACGTGTGCTCTATTAGTTCTGTCCATTATAGGACGGGCATTGAACATGCGGTTTGTCCGTCCAGCAGAGATTTCCCGAGCAGGTGATGCGTTTCATTCGTGACGAAAATACTCTATGTGGTGATTTCAGGAGTCAAATGGAACGAAAATGTGTGAATCACTCTTATGGCACTCCAAATGGACGACCTAGAAGATCTAGGTGCTGTGAGTACCAACCCAGTTGTGCAGCCATTCCGTGAAGGCCGATGCCAGACATCCTTCATTAGATGCATAAAGGGCCTTTCAAAGACCAAGTGACACCCTATTGCTCTATATCTTCAATCAATGCGACTGGACATCAGTCAACAGCACATAGAACATACCCATTTAACGATTTCTACTTGCAGAGGTCTATCAGTTTCGACGCCAATGCACGTTGTTTGAGTGAGCAGAGGAATTCACCTCGCCGCCTTAACCAGGCGTCGTAAGCTCCACCTTGTGAATAGACAGATGGGAAGGTGGTCAACGTGCCGTCAGCTGTTAGCACCCTTCTCACTCTACTTTCTAAATGGACGACACGCCTGAAACTATACTCCATCCTACAAAGTTGCAACGGCTGCTTTCCTTAATGCCAATGAGGCCAATGCCATCCAGTCGAGACACGTGGGGCGACAAGAGTCGCAGACTGCTCCAATTCGGAAAAAATCCTTTCACAAGATCTTATTCTATCTTGCTGTCATCGCCACCAAGCGTAGGAAACCACCTCGCCCGCACCCGTGCGCAAGGTGTTGCGAACCACTCTGTAATGTGTGCTGCCAGTGATCGGAGGTCAACACGGTTAAAGACATTCCGATAGCGCTCCAGAAAGATTCCCAATTGCATTGAAGTCGTTCCCTCTAGACATCTTCACTGAATCTTGTCATTGGCGGCCCTCTCCGTTCGTCAAACAATGTGGGATGCTTTGAAGAGAGCTCCGGCGGTTCCGGACCCTGGCATCTCATATGCGTCCACGTTGTAGGGGTTGGTTCTCGAAGGATTCAATGAATTCGTGCTGTAGACCTTCAGTAACACCCGAGGCCCTGACGGTTTGGGCGGATTCCATTGACCCCCGAACTTCGTCGATGGCCCTTCTGTGTCAGCTTTCAGTGCGGTCCAACCTGACCCGACGATGTTGCACTTCCAGATTCGCATGGCCTTGCCCGGCCTGATTCATTTACACTATGCGGGGATTTTGGCATGGGTAAAGGTGCATTGCTTGACAACTACCTTATTGCTGAAGTCATGGTATTTGAGTTGTGTCCCATGATGAAAGCTGCCTTAAGCTGCAGAAAGCTACCTGGGACTCACGATTCCCTTGCACCCAAGAAAGAACGAGGGCTCACGTTCTGAGATCACCAAACGAATGCAGAGGTAAGAGATGGGATCACTCACTATGGCACTTATGTGCATTACAGGGACCACTTTATCTGCGTAGATGTACTGTAGAGGATCTAATCAACCCATCCTGACACGATGATGCGGACGGGAAGATGAAGGCGAACAATATGTTTCTCATTGTTCACCTGGCGCGTGGTTCCGGCGTCCCTTAGCCTGGCCGCGTGCCTTGTGCCGCAGCACGCTTTCATCACGATCTCGATCCCTTACATTCCGATCTTGCTTCCCGTCCCCGTAATAAGGGACCCATCCTCACGCGCCATCACAGCTCCCTGTGATGACGCTAACCGGTGAAGACAGTTGAAGACTTTAAAGACCCGGTGCTCGTTCCCCGTCTTTCCCGTGGGAATCGCTCCGTACTAGAGAAACAGCCTGGGAAATTGAGCAGAGTGGGCAAGAGCTCGGAACCAAGACCTGGGAAGAGACGCTAGGGAGCACGGTGCCCGACAAACCTGACGGGCCAATTAGCCAGGACTTCTTGCTGTGGCTCCTGGGTGGCTCTCGTTGCCAAGTCATAATTTTTCTCATAGGCTGGGAAAGATGGTCGAAAGTCCACTTAAGCGGGTGAAATCGGAAAGGACATGACGGAGGGTACTAACCACCGAGCTAATACTAATGGTACGTGGCTGGTATGCCCTGTACATATTCGTAATTGACTAACTTGAGCCTCGTGTTTGTGTGCCAAGATTTTGATAGGATTTGATAAGGTGGCACAATGGGCACTTGTCAAGCCAGGTTGGGCTGGTCTTCCAGCAAAGACGGATCAGTTATGAGAACGTGAGAATCGCGTGACTTATGAGCTGCGCAGCACTACGGTTGGGGAAACAACCAAAAGATGATGCGGGGTGTCATGGCTTGTGCAGATCATACCATAGTAGGTCGAATATGTCAGACAGGGAGAAGAAGCCCGTTGCATCTGCTCTCTTGCTCGGACTTTGTCGTTCCATGCCTAGTCCAGTTCACCATCCACTACCCATTCACCTGAAATATTATTATGTTATAGGTGACTGAATGCTGCAGAGACTTCGGGACGTCCCCAGAGTGGGCGGATCAGCGGCGAGGCGATTGGGTAGAGGGGAAGAGTTGGATGCATAATGGCGCCATCATGAAACACTGATGTGAGATTGGGCCTCGTTACATCTTACAACACGCACCGAGGGTCAAAAGCAAACAAAAGCATCTGCCTTTCATCAACTCGTGAACAAAACGCCCGAATTGATCGAACGAAAATAATACCAGGCATACTTGCATTCCCCTTCCCCGATTTGATGCGATGAGCACAACGTCCTAGCTTCTAACCCTAAGTCATCGCATGCCCGAACACCGTTCCGTCCGGTCCCGTCTACTCGCGCGCTAGCCCAGCATGCTAGATAGAGTTCACCAAAAATAAAACGCGGGGAGGGAACTCCGAACTGAACGGAGGCGTAGATCAGTTGTAGGCTTTAATCTGTCAGTAGGTCATCATCTCTGTCTCATCTATCGTTTGATTTAAATCTGCAGAATTCGGGCGCAGTGATCTGAGTTGCGTGCACTTTTTTTTATTTTTATTTATTTTTATTTTTCTTCTGGTTGGCGCTGCACTTCAATATCGTCTTCCGGCTTACGTACATTCCGTGCGGCGTGACCTGGCCTTGGCGCACATCCACAAAGTCGGTCACTCACAAAATATAGGTTTTTGCTAGAAGTGTATTATTTTGTTTACGCAGGGGGTTCTCCGGGCAGTAGGGTATAGTTGGCACTGCATTCGCCTCCCTCGGCTTGTCGTGTAGCGAGCGTCATTAGAAAGCTACTGCGGCCGGGGTATTCGTGCGTGAGTACAATAAGTGTGTTTGGTTCATTCGGTTGTCTGTGGTTGATTCTGTCCGATTCCTGATTCTGCATATGTTGTGGATCAGGCCGAGATGGGGATCCAGGGTCGCTTAGGGCGCCCTCCCATCGCCACGTGACTTGCAGCATTGAGGGTGACTAAGGGTATGTCACGCCTGCAAGGCGCCAGAGATCCGCGACTTCAATATCTGAGATGGGAATGCAATAAGCAGGAGAGATGGGGGGATGCGTGAAGGTAACCCACGGTCCTCTGTATGCCGCATATAGTGCGCGAAGGAGCACGTATTGCCTTAGGTAGAAAGATTGATGATTGTCATTAGTTGGTCTACGAAGAAAGAAGCAGAGAGACGTACCTGGCCCAATGATGAACTCGCCTCCCAGTTGAGAGATGTTACCCTGCTTCCCAAGATGTAATGGTTTTCTGAGAGCGCGCTGCGCAGGAGGGTCACAACCAGTGACAAGGAAGATATATGCCGGGACGAATAGAGAAATTAACGTACCATAATACTACGGGCCGTGCTCGCGAGGGAACCGGAAGTAAGATAGCTCTTGCGAGGTTGATCGTGCGGGGTGCGTGCAAGGGTAGAGGTGGTGAGGTCGAGGGCTCGGTACAGCGTGCGCGAGGGGTCAGCGTAGTAGGAGATGAGCGGGTGTACTGGGGCGCATGTAAGTTCTGCAGGGCGGTGAGGTGAAGTTTGCAAGTTACTGCCCAAGTAGGGGTGGCGTACCACGGTAGTTGTTGATGAGTAGCCAGTCACCACACCCTATTATGACGAGCTTGATGCCTGCAGATTCGAGGGCTTCGGGGCGGACGGTAGTAAGTTGGGATACATATTGCTGTGGACGACGGGATTCCTGTTTGGATTGCTTCTGTGGCGGCAAGAAACGAGAGGACACACCTGGCAGGCCTGTGAAGATCTTTGAGTTCATGCAAAAGTGAACCAAATATGCTAACTTACTCCACAGAAAAAATGTCCTGCAGGCGATTAGCACATGCAGAAGCAAGCAAACATAAGCAGACTCACTAATGAATACGACGACGGTGCGCTCGAGCTCGAACAATGCGCCAAAGCGAATCCTATTACCACGAGCATCGAAAACGTCAATATCGGAGGCGGCAGCAACCTGAGTGTCCGCGAGGGGCTTGTCTGTCATAGTTGCGGTCAGGAGGCAAAAAGGCGGAAGCCGGCTATTTAATAGTTGAGGGCTATGTGGTTTCAGGGGCGCACACCACCCACAAGGCCCCATAACATGATTCGCCATCGGAGCTCGGAGCTCGGACCTTCAACCCGTGATCCGCACCCCGTCGTAGCTGTACTTTCTGTTCCTCAAATCCGCATATGTTACAGGTTGGCTGGGGAAAACTTCCTGCCTGTGGCCACATATCCTTGCTGTGAAGACTATCCTGGGCCCTACCCCGACCAACACCGCATCGGTGCGGGTAGCACGCATCTTTCTCCGTACGAGAGAATAACCCGGAGAGATGGCCAACTAATAATTTATCAAGGGTACGCCTCTTCCGTAGCAACTAGGCAGGTCAGACCCCCATGAGTTGACTACATTAACGTTACCCGCTATAACCAACACTAGCATCGACGCATTTCGCATGCACGCGTGGCTGGCACTATGTTCCCCAGGCAGATTACAACCTTGTAACACTGGCTTCTTCCCCTTTAATCCGAGGCGTTGATAGCGCGCCCTACCCAGACCATTCCTGTCCTCATCTATACCCACACCTGCCACCCTCGTTCCTTTCACATTCCTTCAACCATGTAGATTGCAGGTACAAAACATCTATCGTACTTGGACCCTTTAGACGACAAGTGGATAGGTTGGTCCATTTCAGTAGCCTATGTTTGGGTGACTAGATATGCATCTTGCACCCTTCCATCAGGCTTGGACCCGGTGAGTTTTCTGGCACCCCAGGATTTCCATATCAATGTCTCAAAACGACAAGATCTATATCATATTCAGATATTGAAAAGCACTGTTCACTTTTTTCAAAGGCTGCAAAAAGCCGAGTTCAATGCGATGACCAACTTTACATACCTTTCTATCCAAGGATCTTTCACGTGGATTTGTCTTGCGTTCTCCGAATAGCGCTTTCATTGGTCACAAGTACGATACACATTGAACTCACATTAAGCCACCATAGCCAACATGCATCTGTTGCTCATACTACTACTCCATCATTTGGTGCTCTGCATTCCGCTGGGTGGAGGCCCGGTATAAGCCACCCACAATTGCAGCATAAAGGGGCAATGTATCATGCATTCACAAGATAACATACAGACGATACTTGATTGTCATTTCATCTCTTCAATTCATTTCTTCAACCGTCTTTTGTTCCTCGGCTATCTGCATTCTTGGCTTGTGACGATTGGTCAGTACCTGTGGGATTCGGTCAGTAATGGACGCAGCAAAGCAAATCATGAGGAATACTACATGGACCAAACTGTGTTTCAACAAAAAAAGGCTAACGCGGACTCACACTACTTCAAAGTTTAGAACCTCCCGCTGCTTCGTAGAAGCGCTTTTGGGCTTCCTCGAAGTCGATGACATGCCAAATCGCGTTGAGGTACTAAACATAATAGGTTACACAGACTCATAGAAGAAAAGGAGGGTACGCACGTCGGGCTTAACGTTCTTGTACTGGAGGTAGAAGGCATGCTCCCAGATGTCGACACCAATGATGGGTGCATGAGCTATACCAGGTCACATAGTCTCATACAGGCCAAGTACAATAAAACCAGAACTTACTGAGGAGGGGGTCCTGGTTAGGAGTGGTGACTATCTCGAGCTTTTTAGTCTTGGCATTGTAGCCCTGCGACACCCCAAGCCAGCCTCAGCAAACATGGTTACACGCAACTCACGTACAGCAAGAATGGCTCACCAGCCAGCCCCACCCACTTCCCTGAATGGCAGCTGTCTGCGCATTGAAATCTTTCTGCAGGTTCAGAAGCCCCCCAAAGTCACGGTCGATAGCGTCCTTGAGCGGCCCAGGCTGCAGCACGCCGCCCTGTCCTTTGTTCTGGTCCGCAGCGGGCGCAAGGTTCTTCCAGAACAGCGAATGGTTGATGTGTCCTGGTGATAAGCGCTCTGATTAGCCAGGGTTACGGGCCAAGCTGTAGAGAGCACTCGTACCACCGCCGTTGAACTTGAGAGCGGCCTGGAGTGCAATGCGCTCCTTGGGGCTAACGGACTTGGCATAGGCCTGCTCCGCCGCATTAAGACCGTTCACGTACGTCTGGTGGTGCTTTGTGTGGTGGAGCGTCATGATCTCCTCGGAAATGTACGGCTCGAGCGCATTGTACGGATAGGGGAGAGGAGGAAGTGTGTGCTGCACGCCGTGTGTATGTGAGCGGTTGTGCCAGGGTATACGGCCGAGAAAGAGAGATGTTTACCTGCGACATGGTGGTTAAGAGAAAGGAGGGTGGGAAATGTCGTCACAAGCGGGTTGCTGACTGAACAAGCTTTGAGGGTCCGAAGTTTGGCTCAGACACATTACATAAAAAATGCACTTGATACCAACTCACGCAATTGAAGTGGTGGGGAATTATTACATCTGCTCGTGGTAGCACCGCTAGATGCCTCCTGCGTCAGGTGTACTTCAAATATCCATCCCGTGTTGTCTTTCCTATACTCCGGTTACAGGTATCGATTCGAAGGAACACAAAAACGTAGCCCAATATGAAGCATGTTGATTATCCAGTTCACTTAGCGAACCCGTACTTGGAAATGCAAAGACTAGTCGCCTAGCACTGCTATTTACGCATCAAGAACGAAGAGCATAGGATGGTTTCAAGAACTTGGCGGTTGGTTCCACAACCCGCCGTCCATTCACCAACTATGCCGTTCCCCAACACCCCATCGTAACAGCCGTACCTGACTCCTTACGCACAGAGCAATCGAGCACAATTATAATTCAGTCCGCTTCGCCCTGTTGGTGGCGGGCTCTGCGCGCCAGACCTTTGTTTGGTGTGGCCCGATGATCACTCCTGCGATCTTTCCTTGGACTATTCCCACTGGCTCCCCCCATTTTCCAGATCTATCCTTTTGCCACAAGTCAAAGAGGCTCCACGGCTCAGCGGCAGCGACAGGACCCTTTAGCAAAAGACAGTGATGAGCATGATGAAAATAGATTATCATGAAAAGAGTACGAACCTGGTCTATAAATACGTCACTCATCAAGATGTCCACTTTCTGTGTATTTGGACTCGTATTCAGGAGTGCAATTACGAAGACACTTCACGTGGATATAAGTAGATATCTACACCATTGAAAGAAGCTTCACATACTTGTTTACCAGGCTTCCCTGATAAAGTGACAAATCACCTCCAGACACGGGTCGCTTCCATATGCGATTTGCTGGTGAACCTGCACGGTCCTGGTTTACAGCAATTATGGCGTCGTTTGTAACGATTGTAAGAGTCTCATTAGTCTACACACGAAAGTAAGCCCGAGACGTAGGCTTTGACGAAGCAGCATTGATACATGCCATATTCGTTACATCATTACCCAAAATAAGAGGACTTTTCAACAATGCCCACATCGAGAAATGTGTTACTACAATTAGCGTTTAGCTGACCTTGAACTCCACATATCATTATGCGAGACGCACCATATTCATCGAAATTCATCCCACCATTTCCAACCTCTAGCATATCGAGGTCGTTCCATTTCCCTGGGCCAGCCTTCTGACCTACCGGTGCAGCGAAGTCGATAATGCGCGACATAGCGCAGTCTATATTTAGGTAAAACAATGTTAGTGTTCTGAAAATATAGCTACAAGCTCAACGTTACATACGAAAGCCGGGAAGTTTACAGTCAATGACAGAGGTACACGGACAGCGGTCGTCGAAGCGGTCAAATTGCTGAAGGAAAAACTTGGTTCCATATGCCCATAATGCAGAGTATCAGATCTCACATCAGCAATGTCTCCCGAAATGCGCCAACTATTGGCTATAGTCTGTGGAAGCACAACTCAGCCTTTTAAAGTGGGGAGAGATAGTCACGCTTACGCTGGCAAAGTTCCAAGGTCCGTCCTCTCCCCAGTTACACATGGAATACAGAATAGGTCGTCCTGTAGCATTGAGGGCTCGCGACATGTTGTTATATCGCTGGAATGAAATTTGCGGAGTTCCAGAGCGGCCTTCATTGAAGCAATTGTCGTATTCTAAGAGCACATAAGTAGTTGGTGGTGAGATGACCTAGGACAGAAAACATACTGAGATAGTCCACCCCCCATGACGCGTATGTCTGGGCATCTATCTCTTCGAAGTCCAAAGAGCCAAACCGGCCACCACAAGTGAATCTGAGGAAGTACATCGCAGGTGCAATTATCGCTTATTGAGAGCACGCAAACCTTCCAGCACTACTGTATATTCCAAACTAAACGCACGGGGTTTAATGAGGCGTGGTGAAGGTATAATGTTGATACGGCACCTTGAGCCCCATAGCATGTATTTTGTCAGCAAGATCTTTGACGCCATTCGGAAACTTGCTCGGATCAGCGACAGGGGCATTAGTTGAAGGATCTCGTGCAGGAGCCTGCCAACCTGGCTGTTGTCAGTCGAATAAACCACAAGAATGAATGTAGCTCACAATCGTCCATCAAGACGTCTAACAAATACCAGAATGTCTCAGTTAGTATATCTCAATGTATAATGACGTACATTGATAGCCCAAACTTGTCAAGTTATTCTGGATGATTGCCTTGGCAGCACCAAGGATGAGGTTTTCGTTGATCGAGCATCCGAAGTGGTTCCATGTATTCCAACCCATCTGGGGAGTCAGAGCAAGACCATTGTCGGCTGCCTTCACTGGAAAAAGAAGACCTAGAAGAAGTGGCAGAACCTTCAGGAACATGGTGGGGCGGATGAAAGGAATGCTGTGCTGTTAGGGGGTTTAAATAGCGAGACGGCCCGCCTCTCTACCAATCGACTGATTCAAGTAATGGTGCAGATACTTGAAGCAGTTGAACCGTGTTTCATGTGCTCAGAAGCCCGGTTAAATTGTGCAGAAGGCGGTGGCCTCCTGACAAGAGAAGTATCGATGCAATAGTACAATCACGTGATGCAGTCACGCACCTTGTGCTGTTACTTGGAGTTGATCCCACATTCCTCTGAATCCTTAGAACGACCACTTCTACCATTGTTTCTTACCGTCTTTGCGAAGCCATTGTAGCACATTCCACCGAATCCCTGCGAAACGACCACTTCAATCAAATGCAACGTCATCAAGAAGCAAGATAAAACAAACGAGAAGAACCGCGCATGACCATCACAACAGTGATTCCGTATTCATCTTCGTTAGGTTTGTAAGTCCATGCGGCCCGTCGTAGCCCTGGTGGTGCGCTCCTGTGACCATGTAGCAAACGAACCCCGGCTAGTGGAAGAGGGGGGCTGGGCATTGCCAGGTGTACCATGCAAATAGCTGGAAAGGTTGCCGCCAAAACTTCATACCATTCAATGCCATGCTACTCAATACCTTCAAAGAAATGATGATTCCATCCGCATGGGATGGGATAAATCGCGATGTTCCGCCCGTCTTGACAGAATTCCGGTGAAGGTTCCAACATACCATCGATGCGTGCAGCACGAAGCTAGTTACCTGCAGGCGCTGATCTCTTTCACGAATCAGCGTGAGGTCTGACCTCTTTCAAGGGTCGAGCGAGAGCCAGGTCGCATCGGCAGTGGTATCCCTTATACCTCTTAAGTCGCTCTGAGCACTAAGCTCTGAGACTGACTGTGTGCATGGAAGGAAGACAGACGAGTGTGTGAGATGTGTGTCTATTTGGTCAATGGGGTATTATAACTGTGAAACACGTACCCAGAGCACGTAACATTATTGGTATCTGGAGGTGTGGATGGAGCCTATACAGGCAAGTTTTCAGTCTCTATCCATATTGATCAATATAAGAGGCTGCAAGTAAGCGAAGCTGCCGTACCTAGTCAGGAATACCAATACTATGATACTTCACAGTGAGATGACATACCGGACCGTATCATACCAACTATACCTTCTTACGGCCTGTAGATATGCCTCCTGAGGGTTTACTCTGAGGCAATTCCCTTTGCCATCTTGCAACATCATGTTCTTCTTGATACTCATCACTCTCCTCCTTACAGTCAGCCATGTAGATCCCCCTTTGCGTCATCAACAACGCCCAAGGGCAAAGTTGCTGCTAATCAATTTCTCGCCCTGACGCATTCAGTGGCGAAGCGGGAACCCCCCCAGGCGTGGCGTGTAACCACGCTAACGGAAAGGGGGAAGGGGGATAAATATGCTAAGACGCCGAGGAAAACGTGTACGTGGACCTATGGTTTCCGTAGCTTCGCAGGGCGGCAGTGAACCGTCCCCACCGTCCCTTCAGCTAGTTCACTGTTCCCTGCAGCCGCCTCCCCGTCTCGCCGTCCCTGCCATCCCCTGCTGACCGCTCCCGCCACTTCACCGTTCCTCCGGCGGCCACCACCATGCACTTGGCCGCTACCATCACGTCCCTTCCGGTTGTCACTCGTGACACGTGACACTTCGTGTCCCATCGTCGGGTCACTTCCACCCTGTCTACTTCTCTCGCTCGCTCACATCTTTGAGCACCACATCCAGGTCTCCACCGCGTGACGCGGCTCGCCGGGCGAGGGACCATATTTACATCCATCCATGGACGGATGTGGATGCCCGGCCATGGCCGTTTTTCCAGTGGAAGTTAAGTTCTCTGACGTCTAGTCGATGACACTATCGAACAGTGACCATGTTGGAGGCGGTCCACAATTTTACCGCCGACTGCTACTGCACTAACTGCTTATGGATGTCGCCGAGCAGGTTTCATAAGATAAAATTTCTCTTACGAGTTTCCCCAGTCTTCGCACACTTCAAACTGAGGTTCATATTGCAGTTGCTCCCTCAGCAATTGGATAGTATTCTAACACTCCTCCATAGTCTCTCCTTGGTTTAGCTTCCACTCTGCGATACTTCACAACAGACCCTCTTGTTCTTTCCTATGGGACTTTTTCGTCAGACTGTTCCTGAACTCATGCCTTGGGATGTAGGCACACCTGTCCTCGCAACAGGCGATGTTTCCCCTGACCGCTCGCTATCATATGACTACATCATCGTTGGAGGTCAGTACCAAGGCGCTGGTGCCGAGCCATCTCTGACCATGTGGTCTAGGTGGTACTGCAGGTTGCTGCTTAGCGTCTCGTTTGAGCGAGGACCCATCTGTGACTGTTCTCTTGCTAGAACGTGGCGAGGTGGCCGACACTTGGGCTTCAAAGGTTCCCCTCATGTCTAACAATTTGTTCAGAAGTGGAACCCAAGCCGCAAGATGGGAAGCATTGCCCATGCCGCAAGCAGATAACCGCGTGCTAGAAGTGGTGTGTGGTGAAGCACTGGGAGGAGGCTCCCGCGTTAATAGTATGATCTACACACGCGGTGCGCCAGGTGACTATAACCGCTGGAAAGAGATGGGACATCCTGAGTGGGGGTATGATGAGCTTCTCCCTTATTTCGTCAAGTCGGAGACTACTCTGAGTCAACCCCTTTCGAATTTTCGTGGAAGACAGGGTAATACTTTCTCAAACGATTCTTGTACATTGAGTGTTGAAGCATTCATAGGGCCATGGCCAAATCAGACGCTCTCCGAAGCTCCCTTTCAGATACTTCAACAGTAAGCACATTCTCCCCATTACTGACTGTTTTTTCGAACATATATGACAGTATTAAACGTGCTACTAAAAGCATTGGTATCCACGCGGTTCCTGATATCAACTCCCCCGAGGCGCCAGCAGTCAGCTACGTGACACTTGACGCAACCATAGATTGTAACAAATACCGGGCGTCGACATATCGAGCGTTCCTCCCTCCTGAGCTCACACAAGCACGGAAGGCGCGGCTGAAGATCAGTACCCAGACACTTGGGACTCGCATCGAGTCTACGGTTTCGACAGATGGCAACATCCGCGTGACTGGCGTCCATTTTGAAGCCATGGATGCCAAACTTTCGAAGCAAAAATATTTTGCAAGGGCCAACCGAGAGATTGTGCTCTGCTGTGGTGCTCTTGGGTCGCCTCAGCTATTGCAGTTGAGGTGAATTTGTCGAACTCTGCCTCTTGTTGTTTTGATTCTCCTTACTTACCCAAAGTCATGCAGCGGATTTGGCCCCAAGGACCATTTGGAAGGCAAAGGGATCACCGTTGTCCGTGACATGCCTGGCGTTGGAAGTGGCCTTGTTCGTGATCATTGCATTGTCACGTGATATTACTTTCTTACATTAGCACAGCAAGATCACGTCTGCCTTCCTATCATGTACGAGGTTCCCATGGATGACTCGTTGCATGTGCTGGAAAATAGCACGTGGAAAGCCATTAAGGAACTACTCAAGTATCTCACAATCGGTCGTGGACTCTTGGCCTTGAATTTCATGCAAACGTCTATCTTCGTGCCCTCCAGACTCCTGAACAAAAATTCGGAAGTGGACAACCCCGATCCCCACGCTCTCAATGCAGCGATCCCGGCTCACGTCCCTGACATTGAGATCATGCCCATTGCCTACAGCTGCTGCGAAGGTGTCACCTCAAAGAAGGGAATGTTTACCTTCTTAACGACTTTGGTCAAGCCAAAGTCTTTCGGGTCTGTGCGTCTTGCATCCAACAGCGCTCGTGCCCGGCCTGCGGTCGACCTTGGATTCTTGACGAATGCAGAGGATTATATTGTTCTCAGGAAATCTGTGCGGCTCGCATTACGCCTCGCCGAAGAGATTCGCAGCCAAGGATACCCGTTGGAGAGGTTGCATCTACCAGAGACCGAAAACGACACAGACATTGACAAGTTCATACGTGCCTATTCACGCACGTCGCTCCACTACTCTTCAAGTTGCCGCATGGGTTCTGAGACGGACAACACTTGCCCTGGTGTTGTGGACGATAAGTTAAGGGTCCACGGCGTAGAGGGATTGCGTGTCTGTGACGCCTCTATTTTCCCCGAGATCATTAGCAGCCATACTATGGCACCCGTGGTCGCCATTGCAGAAAAATGCGCAGCTATGATGAAGACAGCGGGAAAATAAGGGGCCATTTGCCTTCCGGGCGTCATTCAGTTTACAAAAAATCATGTAGAGTGATGTGGTCCAGTTTCAAGCTCGGTAGCACCCATCTATGTCTATATAAGAAAAGGCCTATACTAACACTGTTCAGGGTTAGGCCCTGGCCCTGGCCCCCGAAAGAGCCGATCGCAGTCTCGCCAGTCCAGACTCGTCTGCGCTGCGCTCTTTTTGTACTATCCTCCCTGCCTCCGTCGCCCACGCCCACACATCCTCTCCTTCTCTTCTTCGTATTATACGCAGTCGCCTCCCAGTCTAACCATTCTATATACCGCTGCATAACTCATTCATAAACAAAAACCTCGGCCTATGCCAGGTACAGACCCGAACATAGTGTCAAGGCTGCGACAATAGTTGCAACGAGGATAGATGCCCGTATAGCTCAACCCATACTAATATATGTGGACAGGAAGGCTTGAATATGTGTATTTGGGGACCCTGCGTTGACTAGGCATTAATCGAAGAAGTCATGGGTCATGAGCTAGTGGTGGACATACACTCAGGCAGATCACTGTCACCATGGCCGTCATGTTGCCCTGCCTCTCCACCGTTACCCTCGTTTAATTTGACAAGCTCCTTGATGAGCGTACCGCCCTTTTTCATGTGCACTATCTTGCTTCTGTGCAAGTCGAACCCTCCGGTATTTTATTTTTGCGAAGAGGAACCGGGTCTCGGAGCTGCAATAGAACTAGCGCGGGGTACCTATTTGTAGAAAAGAAAGCACGCTCACTTACTATATATATATATATATAGCACGCTTGCTATTTGGCCGTGTACAATAGGGTTAGTTTTTTATTCCTGACCATCATGTAAAGTTGCTGTTCAACAGGTTATGGGCCCCGCCCCTGCATAAATTGAATGAATTATCCTATAGATGGGGCATGAAAGCTTCAAATGCAAGAACCATGCTATCAGGCTGAAATTTGGATATGTTGTTCTACTCTTCCTTCTGGATAGAATGGCCAATTTTTATAAAAATCGGCGGACCGGTTCTTGAGAAAATGACATCTGAAGTTGGACAGAAGGGGATTGTGCTAAACACATCCTAGAGCTCCAAAACTTTTCACATAGTAGGACAAGTGTCAAATGAGCATGATCTGTCTTGGTTGTTCAGACACATGCACAGGAGATGGCCAAGGAGGCATGTGATGGGATATAGTTCTATGATTACAATCTCTTGTTCCCAGCATTGTTTCAGGTTGTAATTATAGGTATGGGATTAGTTTATATTTTTCCTTGAAATAGAGGAGATCATGATTAACACTTCTCATGACCAGGACGTGCTAGAGCTGGAAAACCCCCCACCCAGGCTGATATAAGATACAAAGGTGGGCAAAGTATAAGGGGAGGTTTGTTGGACAGGGTAGAGGAGGTGGTAAAGGAAGGGCATGCCTGGAAATGGTTCTGTGGTTACAATCTCTTGTCCCCAGCTTTTAAAGAAGAGTAACAGAAGAGGATGATAGTTATAGAATATGCATGGCAAGGAGGTCGTTGTCTGTTACCCAGCAAGATAGTGTATAGAAGCAATCTAGGATCTTACAGAAGTGGGCAGTCTGGCAGGCATTAGACTTGAACACATCTTTAACCATGTAGTAGTACAAGAAATAACTGTTTTATAGAGTTGTTCTAGGGTCACTAGGGTTGAGGAAAAAAACACCCCTCCCCTAGCTCCCCTAGGTAGGGACAACCAATGGCTACCCTGGAAGAGTGTGTGAGATGTTTATGGAAATTTATTTATTAGGGTGTGCTATGTCACATGATTTTGTCTCCAACAGCAGTGAGAGACTTGTGTGGGTCCTAGACGCATGCCAGAGATGCTCTGTCCACACCACGACACCGGCATGGGTCTGAGATGCACATGAGAGAACACTCACCACACCACGACACCAGCATGGGTCTGAGACGCACATGAGAGAACGCCGTCTACACCAGGACACTGGTATGCATCTGAGACGCACGTGAGTGAACACCATATACACCAGGACACCGGTATGCGTCTGAGACGCACGTGAGTGAACACCATATACACCATGACACCAGCATGCGTCTGAGACGCACGTGAGTGAACGCCGTCTACACCATGACACCGGTATGCGTCTGAGACGCACGTGAGAGAACGCTCTCCACACCACAACACCGGCATGCGTCTGAGACGCATGTGAGTGAACACTCTCCACACCACAACACCGGCATGCGTCTCAGACGCACATGAGAGAACGTCATATACACCATGACACCGGTATGCGTCTGAGACGCACATGAGAGAACGTCATATACACCAGGACACCGGTATGCGTCTGAGACGCACGTGAGTGAACACCATATACACCATGACACCGGTATGCGTCTGAGACGCACGTGAGTGAACGCCATATACACCAGGACACCGGTATGCGTCTGAGACGCATGTGAGTGAACACTCTCCACACCACAACACCGGCATGCGTCTGAGACGCACGTGAGAGAACGTCATATACACCATGACACCGGTATGCGTCCGAGACGCATGTGAGTGAACGTCATATACACCAGGACACCGGTATGCGTCTGAGACGCACATGAGAGAACACCATCCACACCATGACACCGGCATGCGTCCCAGACGCATATTGGAAAACACCTGTGCGAATGATGACACCAGTGTGGATCTCTGATGCACACTGGAGCACATCTGTGGATGCTCTGGTAATTGTTATTTACATGTGTGTCTGAGAGGCATGGGGATGTTGTGGCCATGTTGGAGTTTTCAGATGAGTGTCCACGACGGATGGGTGATGGAGGTGCTGTGAGACATGCGCTATTGATTTGAATTTTAGTCCCGGATAGCACTTAGGGTCAATGAGTCTGTTTACATGGAAGGGATGCTGGCTCTGTTCATTGGACTCTTCCTACTGACGAGACTACTGGTGATCATACACAGCCTGTTGAGATCTCACATACCGGACCCCTGGCTGCGGACGTGAGCCATGAGCTCATGACCACCCTCACCCGGCATCCCGATGTACGGATGTGCGCTCAGATGAGAGAGAGCTGATGAGAGGCGAGAAATGATGGGGTTCCTACCCATATTATCCACCCTCCTACGGGGGTTCAGCCGTTGGAGGTGGCCAAATTCCCTCAAAAGGCAACCGCCAAGCAGGCGCCCCATGGAACATACCCCCATTAGGCAGGTTCAAAGGAACGTTCCATACGGCCCGTCCCGTTCCGCCCGGCCCACCCGGCCCACCTGGCCCACCCCAGGCCCTGCTTTCCCCATAAGGCAGGTTCAACTGAACGCTCCATGGGTCCATCTGGTGCACCTTTCCCCATAAGGCAGGTTCAACTGAACGCCTTCCAGACGCCTTCCAGACGCCCAATGGAACACCTCCCATGGAACCAGACGCCCAATGGAACCAGACGCCCAATGGAACCAGACGCCCAATGGAACCAGGCGCCCAATGGAACACCTCCCATGGAACCAGATGCCCAATGGAACCAGACGCCCAATGGAACACCTCCCATGGAACCAGGCGCCCCAATGGAACCAGACGCCCAATGGAACACCTCCCATGGAACCAGACGCCCAATGGAACACCTCCCATGGAACCAGACGCCCAATGGAACCAGACGCCCAATGGAACCAGACGCCCAATGGAACCAGGCGCCCAATGGAACAAGATGCCCAATGGAACAAGACGTCCAATGGAATGCTACCTGGCAGCAACTGGTTCAGAGTCCAGATTTTCATTGTGAGCAGGGAAACTATACATTTGAAGGTACACCAGATCTGTGAAAACCATGGAGAGGGTTGGCTTTAAAATGTAACAGGTGTACAGGGCAATTTATGCACAAAAACAACTAAACAAAGATTGAAGCCATGTTTGAGAACTGGGAACATCAAGGAATGATAGAGGCTCTGATAGAGGCTCTGAAGGTGTGGGTTGTGAAGGAAAGATGATGGAAGAGTAGATGAGGGGATGGAT